>JAXQQM020066547.1:0-66170 GCA_034641835.2 Pinus albicaulis
CTTAATCAATATAACCGTAAAAGTCAAAAAAAACATTAAAATATTTTTTATAAAATTTTAATTTATTTTTTATAATTTTTTTTTAATAAATATTTTTGAAATTGATATTAAAATATATTAATTAATATAGATATTTAAATATAATTGATATAAAATTATATTAAATGATATCAATTTATAATAAGTATCAAATATATGTTTTATTATAGAATAAAAAACAAAAATAAAAATGTATGAAATAATTAAATTATAATTCTATTTAAAATAATTATTAATAATGATAAAAATAATTACGTTGTAAAGTGTTTCTCTTTGAAAACAACTCTCCTCAACTTTCACTTGTAACATTGTGTATCGTTGATTATGATGTTAAACGATTGAAATAATATCTACCTTAGGATTGAATATTGTTATTAATCAGTTACAGAAATAATAAAAATAAGGAAAACCCTTTTAGGTCCTCCAAACAACTGCATTGTGTGCATGAAATTGGAAAAAACGTAAGGGAAAAATGTCTATGCACGTTCACTGTCATATAAGCAGAGGGCATTGACTCCTAGACACCATTACCAGACTTAGATTTGACATCTTCCACAAGGAAATTACACTACTTACGCCCTGACACTGCTCCAATGGCTATGGCGTACTGGAGATTTCAGCGAGGTTTCTACAACCAAAGAACAATCTGGCCAAGTCTACATATCCGACTAAGAAACCTGACGACTTTCGGCTACCCGGTACCACTTCGTCCAGCTTTCGCGAGAACACTGTTGCAAAGGGGAGACATTTTTCATATTATTAGCACCTGCAAAAACACTTACCAGACTTCCCTACAAAGACTTAAATAGGGTTACTTTGGGCTTAGGGTTGCTTTTTAAAATGGTCGTATTCATTTCCAACTATGTACTCGACATTCAGATTCTCTGATACACAAACTGCCAGTTGTTAAAGACACCCCTGCCAACTAGATATTCAACGATTGTCAAGCATCTAAACGCCAAAACAATTCATTAAATTCTTCTTTAGCAGGCCCTTGTTTTTTTTTACAATTTAAAATTAAAAACAAAAGAGAAAAGGCCTTTTTGTGTTTCGATCCACCGACCTTTTAACTTTTCCTAAATTGAAAATAAAATTGAAATCGCCCCGGATAAGGACGAAAAGCCATAGGGGCAGGAATCCTGAGAGCTCCCACAAACAAACACGCAATCAAACAAGAGAACGCTTGATCCGGGTTAAAGAGGACCATTGGCCAGAACCCGAGATTCCACATGCAGGAACGACGACCGGGAAATCGGGTTCCTAGTTCCCCATCATGGCGTTAATTTGGCGAAGTTGATGAGATACATAATAGACAAGATTTCCTGGAGGGTGGTGCCCTTCTTACTCTGCCAATGTTCTATCTTGAGGGTAAAAGTCTTTCACTCAATATCCATTTTGCACTTTGTTGTAATGAATCATGATATCTGGGGATGTTTTTGCTTGTTTATGGCACAATGAATCTGCGACTACCTGTACTATTGTTTCTGAACACTAGAAAAATATAACTGTTAAAAGTGATGTTATACAGTTTTAAAATTTGATCAGTAAATTAAAACTCATACGGGTAGTGTTGTTTATAATAAATTGTTTTTATAACATTCTTTTCCTTTTCTGAAATATCTTTGGTATCCTTCACCCCTACTTACTCATTCTCTATGACTTTCATAATAATAATCATGAAATTTTGTATGCATATATTTGCTTGAAGGATAGAATATCCAGGAAAGCTAGTTATGTTTAGCAGAAAGTAGAATTGGAGAGTAATCCACAGAGTTCAGGAAAGCTGATTATGTTTCTTAACTGGATCAAATATTTTGTTCATTGTTACATGGGGACATGTTCTTGAGGGCATAATATGCACTTGTCGCACTCCCAGGATGGGGGTACTCCAAGGGGGACATTCCCTCACATTGTTTGGGGGGGAATGTATAGAAACGCACAGTGGGATATGCCCTTGAAAAAACAAAATTCTCACCTCAAAAATTCGTTCTCTGGCAATCCCTTTGCCCAATTCTGACAATGTCGGCTTGGTAAAAAAGAAGCAAAAATTAAATTAAAATTTTATCCTAAAATTTATTCTAAGTTTTCGTTTTTTTCCCATAAGTGAGTTCTGCTTATTTTCTTGTTTTCTAGTCGAGTGCTGGTGATACCATTTGAGATGTGAGACCACAAGTCTATTGGTGCTGCCTGTGTGAGGCTATGGGGCCACAACACGATCAAGGAGACATACTACCATATGAGACAGAAAGTGGAGCCTTCGCTGTTGGAAACTGTGCAAAGCATGAGACAATGTAGTCATTAGCTTAAAGTCTGGAAGTGAGAAATAATGTTGTAGAATGGAGGATGGCACTCTATACATCAAATTTCTCATTATGTGTTCTTTGTGGGAGATGTCGTTGTAAGCCTTTCAAACAATAATAGGATTTTGAGTTATGGTATTTTCCCTCCTCAAGGATATAATGAAGCATGATTATGAGATTACATTTTTTGATACTAGTAATGGACAATTGGATGGCCTTCAATTTTTCACCTCGTTTTATGTATAGATGTGGGCTGATTAAATGGGATGAAGACTCTGGTTTCACATGGTAAACTCCACTTAGTTTTTACTAGGGTGATTCATGTGGTGTGTTAGAACTTCATACAATAAAAGGGAGTTGCAAATCCTATGGTGAGATGTACCTCATTTGGTCATTGATATCTTTGGGATTTTTAGCTATCTTTCGTAATTTACCTACTTTAGTCCCTATCCCCATTGTGGGGGACCAAAACAATTCATGGTTTCAACATGGACGGCTGGATAGTTAACCATTGGAATACCTCAAGTAATATTTCCCATACTTTGAGGTTTGTGTTTTCCATTGAAGTTTTGCATGCTACATTGTTATGTATAAGGCTAGAAGATTTCTATTATTTATGTTAGGATTCCTCTATAATCTAATTTTAATATTTTAGTATCTTGAGCAAGGTCTCCTATGCCAGAGACCACGATGTTGTCTACAACTTTCCCTAGAATTTGGGTGCTGCTTCCGCACTTCAAGATGTGTTTTCCTACTTCTGCATACTTGCATCCCTGCATCCCACAAACGTGGTGGAACATTGATTTTATTAGTGTGCTCAGGTTAGGGATTTATGTAGAAAATACCTTATCAAGATTCCCAAATTAAAATTCACGAATATAAAAATTATTTCCTAGTTTTGTCATTTTCTATCAGGTTTCTCTTTTGAGGTAATGGAGTTTCAGCTATTTAAACATTAATTTATGTGAATTTCCTAATATAAGCTCCAAAGATACATAGGATTCTGAGGGCATACTATCGTGAGCTACATGGCATAGTGATGTAAGGCTCGGTAGTGATGCATGGGATTTTGATGAAACAATTATATCTTCAATATGGCTCTATGCTTAGTAACAGTCTCTTGATATGACAGGTGGTCTTTGGTGTGGATATCTTGTATTCATAGAATAGAGTAGCATTACAATGCCCCTTTTGATATGACTTTGTATGGCATTGAGGCATTGATAGTAACTGTGTATGGAAGTGTCTCTAATAAGTATCTTAACAACATTGACTGCTTACATTATGTTGCAATTTTGCAATCATTAAAGTCTGCTTGAGTAGTCAGGGTTATATGAAAAATGTTATTGACTTGAGTATTCAAGCTATTGCAGTAGCATTACTGGGCATAGGTGTCTACAAGAAAAAACATCAACTAGGAAATAGAAAACAAGTCAGGTCTTCTTGCAACAGTAAGCCTCAGGGTTTCATCATTATTGTCCTGTAATAGTTGCTTTAGAGTAAGTGTGATTGTATAACATTACTCAACATATTATTGCATGTGAGCCCAATTGTGAAAGTGTTGCAACTGTTATCACTATAATAATTCTTAAGTTGTGAGATTTTGATTTAAAGTCTAAGAACATTAGAGGTAACCACACACCAACTTTTGAACTCTAGGATCTAGCCTTCCTAGGGTTTAGAGAGGGATTTCTCTTTAAGATATAACTTTGTTTTGCTTATAAGATATTAGGCTAGTTATGATTGTGCAAATTGGTTTTGATTTGGTTTGGTTTGGTGGGAAAAATCACTTGATGAGATGAATAGTGGGAGATCTGTTTGTCCATTGGGCTAAGGAGTCAAAAGTCAAGCAGATAGAATTAGGATCAAGGTCAAAAAGTCAAATGTTTTAAAGGCAAGATAGATAAGTCTTTGAAGATCTTGGAAGGCTGATTTGGTGAAGTGGTTTGATTAGGAGAAAGAGCAATGAAAGATTATTTAATCTGGACAAGGAAGGAGTAGACATAGGTCATTCGAAAGAGGGAGAAATTAAGGGTTCCCTACTCTGGAAATTAGCAGAAAACATAGAAACGATAAACAGTTAAAGACAGGGTGCTTTTAACAAATCCTGTAATAATACTCCTGATTTATCATTCAAATTTAGAATACATAATGGATGCATGAAAACATGAGAAGATAAACAATGACAAGTAGAAAGTACTTCACTTCAATGGCTCATCACATGAATTCTGAAATATGATGCTAGATGATTTGATCCAGTTTGCTACTCGAATTTGCACCAAAAAGCCTTCAAGTGCAACAAAAATTACTATAGAAATCTTTAAAAATTTATTCCACAATAATACTTCAAAAGATGAAGTTTATATACAAAAATGTTAACAAAATATCCTAGAATAATCATAGGATTTTTCTAAGGAAATAAAATATCTTTTACAATAAAATAGTGACAGCTACCTAACAAATCAGCAAGCTGTCCTATTTATCCAAATAAAATAGAAAACTATTTTGGAATGGGTGTAGTTGGCTGCGTTGTTGTCCTCTTTGCTGGCACAGATATTTCAAATCTTTTTTGAAATATTATCTTCTTTATCTTATACTCTTTAAGTCTGTAAAAACTGCCTTATTGCTGTAAAAACTCTATTTTGACTGTGAAAAAATCAACAAACTGTTTTATCCTTTTATCTGCAATTTGACTTTTTACAGTAAGTCAGTGAGTGATTGCCATGCCTCATCATCAATAATTTTTATCTTTTCCATCTTCCTAAATTTCTCATCTGCCTCAGTATATCTAGCAAATGTTGGTTTTATAACAAAAAGGTGTTTTATCTCATGCTGAAGATAAAACAAGTCTTCAAAACTTCTGTGTAAAACCTTCCCTGTAGGAATCCCTTGTCCTTTTGTTTTATCAACTTGCTCTTTTGCATAATCTCTAATCTTTTTGTTGTAGTTATCTTGTGGCATGTGTTTATCATTAATGACCAAAATGTTAGGCAAACTTCTTTGCCTCAAATTTTCAAACTTAACCATAAACTTGGTTATGGCTATGTTCATGTTTTCACATTTTTCTTCTAACATCTTCATTAAATTCTTCTTTGAAATGACTTTCCTTATTTCAAGGATTGTCTCTGTTCTATCAGTAATTTCTATCTCTTCAAGTTCCAGTTTGTTCTTGTTGTTGATAAATTTGATTAATTCTATGGCTTGCTCAGGTTTGTCACCTAGTTCATCCTTTGTTTTCTGAATCTCTGTTTGTGCTTCCTTCAGTAAATCCCTCTGGTCATATATTTACCCAGATTGATGGCCAAACATCATTGATGGCTTCAATGATTTTACTCCATAATTGATTCTTCACATAAGAAAATGTCTCTTTCAAGGTTAAATCCTTTTGTAGATTCTTCAATTCAACATTTAACCTGTTGGCCCTTTATTCATGAGTTTTGGCATTGATTTGGGCTAGCTTCTTAGTATCTTCAAGATTGTCAATCACTTTCTTCAATCTGTTAATCTCATTGGTTTGAAGTGACATTTCATTCATGGCTTTAACTAATTTACTAGCCTCATTAGAAATTTGAGCTGCCATGGTAGAGGATTCTGTGGCTGAAGTAGGGATGAGGTTACTGGCACTGCAGTAGCCAGTGGTACTTTTGGTGCCAAATCTTTTGCCATAGTTGAAGGCACAACTGTAGTAACCATGGGAATCAATATAGGAGTTTCCTGTGCTTTTGTAATTTATTTTTCATGTATAAGCTTGTCCATTTGGATCTCCGTTTCTTTTATGTGTCCTGTTAATTGTAGAATCAAGTTCGTCATATTATCTTTCTGGTTTTCCTCTTAAACTATTTCGTTGGCTTGTGGATGTTCAGTTGGTGGAAGCTTGAGCTATTTCCTCAATGCTGCAATATCAACATTCTTTTTCTTTACTAACTCTTCTGCAGCTTTGATATTAGCAAGATCATATCCTACTTGAATAACCAACTCTTCTAAAGACTTAATCCTAAGATATTTATCATATGAAGAAGCCTTGTCCACTTTCATTTGATCTCTCATGTTTATTATTGTATTCTGGAGCTTGCTGACACTCATAGCCTTGGTAGTTATGGTAAAATATAACATCTCAGAAGTTTTCTTATGAAATTCAATTTGATCTAGTGCATGAATGGTTTCTGTTGGCACTTCAAGATCAACTTTCTTTTAATCAACCACTGTCTTGGGAGTCTTGAATGTTGGTTTTAGCACTGACATAATTAAATTATTATTTGAATAATCAAAAGCTGATAAAAGTATGTTCTGGATACTTGGTGTTTGCTTCAAATACTGAGAATAAATCTCATTTTTTATTTCTTCATTCTTTGTCTTAATCTGCTTATATTTTTCTCTGATGTCAAGATCTTTTTCTTCTGTTGTTTGTGAGGAGGATGCCTCCATATTCTGTTGTTTATCTTTGACCTGAATGTTTGAATTATCGGGATTTACTTCATTTAAAATCTCTGTGACTGGTTCATTTGTAATGACTGTAGCAGCATCTGTATTTGTCACTGGAACATCTGTGTCTTCTACTTCTATGGTCACTTTTCATTTATCAACTGAATTGACTTTAGGCTTTTTGTTGTATCTAAGTTTAAACCTATTTTCAGTTGTTGTCTCAGCAGTTTATGTATCTTCTTCTCCGAGTCTCTTAGTATATTTTTCTCCTTGATTTGTAGTTTGCAAGGTGTGACTAGTATCACCCTGTTTAACTACATCTACCAAGGTATTTTCTAGCCACTCTATTTGATTGACATATTGTTCAATCTATGGGTTTTTCTCATGAATATAAGGTTTTAGTCTGCACTTCACCCTCATTTTTCTTAATATACCTTGTGGATCATAATTCCATGAGAAGCTTTCTTCAAATATGTACTCAAGTAATTGTTTTGCTGCTTCTTGTTCTGCATCTTTGTGATTACAAATAAATGGTCCCACCTGATTCTTCAACTTAAATTGGGTCTTGTTTTTGGCTGCTAGGAAGTTGATAGAATCATAATTTAAGATTTACCTGATATACTCCAAGGCAAAATTCTTGTTGGCACATACATAGGAAGTTTATAGGGTAACAGATTGGACCCAAAAAATCTGATTTCTATATGTTTTTTATATAAGTACCAATCTCCAGTTCTAGTGTGCTCTGATAGCTGTAGAACTTTCTTCATTTCATCACTGATTCTTGGCTGTTATGTATTTGTCAACATATTTAACAATGGGTGAAAAAAGTGATCTGTAAACTCTACATAAGTGAACTTTCTGGACTCTTTTCTGTTCAAAGAAGTCCAAAAGATGACAAAAAGTGGATTTTCTTGAATATCAAGCTTTTGAAGTGTAATTGGGAACTCGTATGCTAGGAAGGATAAGAACATATGGAGCAGAGAGGATGTATATCTAAATACTCCTTCAATTGGCAATTTGACAAGATGATCATGGATATTATTAGCTATATACTCAGCATAATTGAAAATGACAGAAGGAGGTTGTCCTGGTGCAAAGGTAGATAGGAAACCTAGGATTGACTCATCTGTATGTTCATCTGTAAAATACCCTAGGATAAAGGACAATGTGGATATGACATGCCTAGACCCTTATGGAAATTTTGAAGTATAATATGGAGGGTTGATTTTTGGAATTTCAACATGTAATGGCGTGAACACTTGAAAAATATGAAACCTTTTTGGAAAGTCCAGGCCAATGTACAACTTTGTGAGTGCTTCTATCGACAAAGGAATAGCTTTAGGATCAGGTTTAAGTTGTAGCATCTAATTTATTGACTTAGTAGTAATTGTGAATAGTACTTCTTTGTTTGCATTTACAATTGCTCTATGTTCAGGAGAATAATGGGTCTAACATAACCTAATAACCTCTGGACATTGATCGGTAAGTGGGACAACATATTTGGGTAGGTTTGACTACCAAATTTGGACTTCTTCAACTTGATCCAATGAATTTTCGTAACTCCAGTAGTGGAGATCTAACAAATTAAATTCAACAACTGGATCTGCTATTTTATAATCCACATTTGCTAAAGGTGTATGTTCAATGTCTACAATAGGAGGTTGTAGAGGATTCACAATAATTGCAGTCTTGGAGGACATGGCTGGATTTGATTTTGACATTTTTATGCTTTCTGGATAGCAAAAACTTTGTATTTAGGCTTTCTGGATTGTTATGTAAGATTAAATGGTTTACAGAAGTGTTTTTTACTTTAACAGAGGTTCTTGGATGAAAATAGGCACAACTTGGTTTTCTTTTGAATTTCAACCTTTAATTTTGGCTTTAAGATTGATCTTCAGACTTTCACAGGTTTAGGGAATGATAAAACAAGGGTTTTATCTATTTTTTGGGTAATTGTGGACTTAAACTAGTTAAAATTAGGCACAAAAGGGTTGGGTTTACCTGCAAAGGATTTTTGGGAAAATTCGGACTCTTATAAGGTCTGCAAAGGCTAAAATAAATTCAAATTTTCCTTAAAAACCAGTTTACAGTATTAAAAACAGGGTTTTATCAATTTTTTGACAGGGAATTTGTTCTTTTCGGGCAACTACAAGGTCTTTCTTTGGGTAAAATAGGCTTTAGTGGACTTAATTCCTCGGAAATATCCTTTTCAAATGATAACAGGTCATTTCTTATGAGGAATACCTGTTTTTGCAGGTATTTGGGTCTTTCAAACTAGTTGTCGAGGTGTCCAACAGGTCCCAATGGTTTCTGGAAGTCAACTGAAGGCTTTCCAATAGTCTTGACAGCAAATGCGGGGCTTTCTGGCTTCTCTAGGCATAAAACAGTGTACAAGTCTTCTTTCTCTAGTCGGAATGGATAAATGCACACAAATAACGCATAAATGGCTTTACTGTTTGTATTATGAAGGTTTATATAACATTTGTGGTTTAACAAGCTTGCATTTAATGGTGGTCATGTCGAAAACAGAGGACGGTTTTTATCTTTAAAGGCGAAAAACCAAGGGTGGTTACCGCATGGGAATTGGGCGGTATATGGTATTACTGGATCGAATGCTATCCAATAAGATTTGGCCATGTGGAGGAGGGAGAAAGTTGGAAATCCACCCATTTCGCAGAGTTTGAAATGGGTTATCATCGCGCAGTTTAAAATGCAGTATGAATTTTGCATCATCATATTTGGAGATCGGGATGCGAACGGTTAAGATTAAGCTAGTTGCTTGGCATTGGGTTATGGGGCCCAAGGTTTGTATTATGAGGCAGGGTAGTTTTAAACGTTACAAATATATATTTATAACGTAGAAACATTATATTATTTGATTGACGGGCTAATGTTATAACATGGCATATAAAAAATTAACAAGTGTTTCATAACCAATGGCGCAAGATATATTTATATATGGAGTATAAAACTTATAACAAGTGTTTTAAAACCATAGGGAGCAGGATTAATTTATAGGATATGTTTAAACCTATGGGGAATATGGCAGGGTTTTTGTTTAGCATGTGGGATAAATAAACCATAGGTTTAATGTTAATAAATGGGTTTTGGGATATTTATATAAAGAAATTAGTTAATATATATGGGATAGGTATTATAATGGATTTAATACTTTAGGTTAGAAATTAATATGAAATGAGATGAAATGAATTATAATACATAGAATTTAAAATAAGTAAAGTGTAAATAGGCATTTTAGCATAAAATTATCCCATTTTGATTTTTACACATAAACTTAGGATAAAATGTATTTTGTGGATTTTTGAGGAGTTTTTGGATGAAAATGAAATTAATTAAGGGGGTGGTGCTTTTTCTAAGCAAAAAAGTTTTTTACGTAGGAAAAGGGTTTGTATTTCTTAGAAAAGGGTGAATATGCTGATGAAATGGTTTTTCATGTAGGGAATCCAATATTTTTAACCAATTAGTTATTAAGCCTTGGGTCCGGTCCCAACAGAAGTCAGAGAAATGCTCTGAGCCTCTTTAACTGAAGGTTTAGAATACTGGATCATTGTGGGGGAGGGGAAATTAGTAATTTTTCCCCAATGATGCTTTATTACATGTCTTGCACAATTGCTTTCTACCTACGCATCATTATTCTAACATTTTTACTTCATTTGCATGGGTGCATTTAAGCTTGCAACCCTAAATCCATTTTTCTTTCAAAGAAATAAATCTATATATTTCTAACCTTATTTCATCTGAGGGCTCAGATTAAATTGTTGAGCGCCTTATTTATTCTCTAAATATCTACTGATTTGTCAAATTTAAACTATTTGACATATCTTTATTCTCCATCTAAAACATGAAATTCAAAGCATGAAAAGTTAAATTAATCTATTTAACTGATCATGGATTATGGCATTTTGGACAATCTGCACATAATCATTATTCTTACAGTAAAAGTAAATAGTAGTGACATTTTGACTTGCTCACTTTGAGGTCTTATTTTTATCTCTTTTTTTCTTTTGGGGTCTATTATTTTCTAAGTCCTTTGACATTTCTTTTAGGACTTTTACCCTCTTTTCATTTTTTTTATTATTTTCAAATATGGGAAAACAACTTGCAGAAATCAAGGTATGTACATATTTATAAGACTATCAAAGTCAATTAAAAAGTTATGAACCCTATTATTATAGGACCCTAAAAGTGGCTCCACATGGGGATGGAATTTTCTAGTGAAATGTCAAGAGCTTAATGACTTGTAGCCTTTGAATTTTGACTGAGATGAACTTGAAAAATGTCTTTTGATATCTGCAATTATTTATACTTATGATATTTTACCTCTCAAAGTTTAGGGCCTTCTCTCCGGACTTCAAATTTGTTAGGAAAACATTCAATCCAATCTAAAATCTTCAATGTATATGTACAATGGTCCAAGTAAATAAAACTAGCTATTTGTTATCTATGAGGAGTAGTAGTGATTCAACATTTTTCCATTTACTGATCCATCTAGCATATCTGATCCATCCATTTCTTTAAAAAAGAAAGCATTATTACCTCTGTAACCATAAATAACATAAGGTCATTTCCATAGAAAATCAAATTTTCCATGTTTACCTTTTTTCATCTTCTTGAATCCCATTTTAACACTTTCTCTCCAATGTAGAAATCATCTTCTTTACTCTTTTTGTCAAAATTTTTCTTTATCTTATCATGGATAACTTGAGACTTAATATAAACCTCTTCTCTTGTTTGTTGCAAGTGAATGGTTTGATTAATCCTTCTTTGTATTTCATTTGGCTCAACTTGTCATTCTTGGATAATCTTCATTACTAGTACTCCTAAGGAAAATGGAAAAATATCATCCATTCCATAGACAAGCTGGTAAGGTGATGTACTAATAGATTTTTTGGTTGTAAGTCTATCTGCCCATAAGGCATTAACTAACTTCTTATTCCAAGTCTTTTTGTTATCTTCTAGTAACTTTTTGATGATGTTTACAAGGCTCTTATTTGAAAATTCAACAAAGCCATTACCTTGAGGGTAATATGCAGTAGAATGGCCTAGGGTAATGTGATATTTATGACAAAAGTCAATCATATTTTTAGATTTGAATGTAGCTGCATTGTCAGTAATTATCTTTTGGGGACATCCAAGTCTTGAAAGTATGTTTCTTTTTAAAAAGGAGATAATGACAGTGTCAGTGACTTGCCTAGAGGGTATGGCTTCAATCCACTTGGTAAAATAATCAGTGGCTGTCAAAATCCACTTATGTTGGGCTGATGATGGAGGGTAAATTTTACCAATGAAGTCAAGACCTCATTGTTGAAATGGCATTTCAGTTGAAATGAGTTTTAAGGGCAGGGGTAACAATTTTTTCTTACCCTCAAATATTTGACACTTATGACAGGAGGTCACATACCTTTTTACATATGCAAACAAAGTAGGCTAGTAGAAACCAGCTCTCAGGATTTCGTCTGCAGTAGTCTTCCAGTAGAGATGTCCTCGACAATCACCTGCATGAAAGTCTTGTAATAATTTGTCAGCTTCTTCTTTTAACAAGTAGTTTAACAAAATCCCACTATGATCTTTCCAAAAAAGTACATTGTCTAATATACAAAATCTTACTGCCTTTAGCTTTAAGAATCTAGCTTTTGTTCTTGATAATCCAGGAGGAGCTTGTAAGTTTAATAATATTAATATGATATATGTATACCATGGTGCGTCTGAAAAGGCTTCACTGATCTTTGGAGTCACCATCTCTTCCTGATCATCTACTTGGGCAATAAAATTTATGTATAGGGCATGACAATTTGATTCAGCCATAAGCTTGGCTAAACCTTGACCTTCTATAAGTTTAGTGGGTTTTATCTCTATGTCATATTCCAAATTTGTGGCAATCCACTTATCTCTTCTACCGTCAGAACCATCCTGAGTTGGAATGTCTTTTACTACTACATTTGGGACATAGGCAATAAAGTGAGAATAAAGAATGTGCACTTTAAAATCTTTAATGGCCTTTACCACAGCTAGGGCCTGTTTCTCCATGATGTTGTATTTCAAAGTGGCATCCATTAGTGTTCTGCTAAAGAAAGCTATGGGCTGCTCAGAACCCTAGTTATTTTTCTGCAGTAAAACTACAACAATGGTGTGTTCTGAAGCAAATGAAAAAATAATGAAATTCTCTTTAAAGTCAAGACTTATAAGGGCTGGGGTTTTAGTTAAGGCCAGTTTGATGGATTCAAATGATTGTTTGACCTCAATAGTCCATTTAAGAATTGAACCTTTTTTAAGCATGTTGTTAAGCTCTCTGATTATTTCAGCTAAATTGGAAATAAATCTTCTTAAAAAGTTAATTTTTTCGAGAAAAGCTTGTAACTCTTTTATGTTTATTAGAGGACTAATGTTAAGAAGTGCTTCTATTTTGGCAGGGTCTATTCTAATTCCTTCCTTAGATATTATGTGTCCTGGTAACTTGCCTTCTTCTAATCCAAATAAGGTTTTCTTAGGGTTTAAAGAGATGCCAAACTTTCTGCATTTAATAAAGACTTGTGTAAAATGATCCAAGTGTTCATAATCAGTCTTAGAAAATACAATTATGTCATCTAAGTAAATCACTAAGAATTCATGAATTTCCTTTGCAAAGGCTATATCCATAGCTCTTTGAAAGGTATTAAACCAAAAGGCCTTTTTACATACATAAAAGTGCCCCAAGGAGTAGTAAAAGTTGTTTTGGCTTGATCCTATGGTTGGACTAAAATTTGGTTGTATCTTGAAAATCCATCTGAAAGTGAAATCCTAGAAGAACCAACTACCCTTTGTAAAATGTGATCCATTTTTGGTAAATGATAATTATCTTTTAGGAATACTTTATTTAAATTCCTAAAATCAACACATAATCTAATTTCTCCTGTCTTTTTTCTTGTTGGAACTAAATTAGAAACCTAATCAGAATATCTGATTGGTGCAATTATACGTGCATCGTGCATTATTTTTACCTCTTTTTCTATCAAAGGCATCAAAACTAGATTAATCCTTCTTAACTTTTGTTTAAAAGGCTTTTGGTCTTCTTTTATAGGGATTTTATGTTGTATTAAGTTGGTGTCATAGGATTTTAGGTCCTCATAACTCCAAGCAAAAACATCTTGAAATTCCTTAAAAAGAGCAATATATTTTTCTTTTTCTTGTTGAGGCAAGGCTTTGGAAAGTTTGTTCATCTTGGGTTTTAACTCTGTGCCTATGTTACATTCCTCAATATCAAATCTAAGTGGCTCCATTTTGGGTTTTCTAGCAACATCATTTGAGTCAAATAAATCTTCTAAAGGAGTTAAACCTTTTGGTAAGAAATTATCTTTGAGATTTAATATATCCGATTCATCATCAATTATCTCATTAATTTCTACTCTTTCTAAGTTATCTATATTTGATTGACTAAAATTAGTTGGTCTAGCAAACTTTACTTTATTTACATCTATATTATTCAAATCAATTTCACTATATAAATCCTGATCTAATGTACAGTCTATGTCTATTTTACAATTCTAAAATTCACCTTCATTATTCATAAAATGGTAAATCTGTTGGTCTTGTGAGAAAATTTGCCAATATTTGATGTTATCTAGAATTATTGGTCTGTTTTTTACTTCTGCAGTATATTTATGGTTGGGCTAAAAAGGTAAATTACAAGTACTAACAAAAGTTGCTAAGGAGTGTGCTTGTAAATTTTTCTTTCTTGGTATTGCAAAAAAATTACCATTAGGAGAATTTTGAGGTCTAAAATGGGCCTCCTAAGAAAAATATACAACCAAAATAAACTTTATAATAACCAATAGGATTCAAGATGATGATGTCAACCAAGGGGGATGATTCACCATTTTTTAAGTAAAATGTAAAAATATTAAAAAATAATAAAATAATAACACTACTTTTTCAACATGTATTTTCAACTTATCTCCCTAATGTTTCAATCAAATTTCAAGTGAGATTACTCGTTGGAATCAAAATTTAAGTCCTCATCCAAGGAGTACCTATGTTGCATACTTTCGATGGACCCTGCTACACGAAAAATGAGAAATACATGAAAAAACATTATTGCAATCATGATTTCATGTATTTCTCATTTTTCGTGTAGCAGGGTCCATCGAAAATATGCAACACGGGTACACCTTGGATGAGGAATCAAATTATGCATCTAATGAGTATTCCCGCGCAAAATTTGAGTAAACCCATAGGGAGATAAGTTGAAAATACGAGTTGAAAAAAATAGTTTTTTCTCTTCTCCCTCTAAAACACTGTTACCGATGAAATAGGTAACCTCACCTCAAAACGGGAACTCTAGCCCAAAAAGACTCAAAAAACATGAAAAAATACCCCAAAAACAAAAAGAGTGTATTCCAGAACGCACTTGGTTTTTTTTTAAGGTCAAATTTCAACATTTTATAAACTCATGCTAAAAACAAAATTGTTTCTTGAAAAAAGGATTGAAAAAACACCCTCAAAACAAAACCAGTTGATGCAGAAATAACAAAAAAAAAATTGTGTCATATTTTTGACATTTTTAAAAATAGAAGTAACATTTTTAAATTTTTAAAATTCAAACATTAAAAAAAACCTAAAATTTAAGAAAAAAAATAAATTCAAAAAATAAAAACATTTTAAAGCTTAACATTTAAAAATATATAGAGATAAAAAAATAAAAATAAAAACAAAATAAAAATTTTAATTCAAACATTAAAAAAAAACCTAAAATTTAAGGAAAAAAATAAAAAAAATAAAAAAAGCATAAAAATAAAAAAAAATTAAAAATTAAAATTTAAAAATATATAGAAATAAAAATAGAAATAAAAACAAAATAAAAATATTAAATTAAAAAAAAAAAAAACATGTAAAAAAAAGAAGGAAATTATAAAAGATAAAATATAGAAATTAAATTTAAAAAAAGAAAAAGAAAATGTTTATTAAATTAAATACAAAAAAAATAAATTTTAAAATAAAAAAGTAAATTTAAAGAAATATATTAAATTTTAATAAATTTAAAACTTAAAAAAAAAAATTAAAAAAAAACATTATTTAAATTAAAAGTAAAAAAAATGAAAAATTAATAAAAAATGAAAAATAAAATACAATAAAAATATTAAATTTAAAAAAATACATATTAAGAAAACAAATAAATTAAATTTAAATTATAAAAAATAATATATATATATATATATATATATATATATATATATATATTAAAAACATATATTAGATTTTATTAAATTTAAAAAAAAAGTTAATATTAAAATAACAAATTAAATTTAAAAACAAAAATATTAAATTTTAATAAATAAATGCATAAACAAATAAATTTTGAACTAAAAAATAAATTTTAAATGTAAAAGAAAAAGAAAAATTTCCATTGTTAAAATAAAAAGTTAAAAAACTTTAAAAATCAATTAAAAATGGAAAAATTATAAAAAAATTAAAAATAAAAATTAAAAAATTAAAAAAAAACAAAAATAATAATAATAATAATAATAAATAAAATAAATAAAAAAAAATCTAATTTTAAATACATAATTTTAATTGTATAAAAATTTTATGTAATTAAAAAATAATAATAATAAACAAATTAAAAATAAAAAAAAAGATAGTAAATTCAAATAAATTAAAAAATAAAATACAAAAATTATTAAATTTTATAAAATTAAAACCTCACATAAGACCTTAAAGTATAGTCTCTATACGCTCTTAAGAAGGCAAAACTATTGGTACGGGCTTTAAAATCCGTAGCACACCTCACTTATAGATTGAATTGCATATAAGTTCTCCAAGAAAGTTACCTTCGCTACCTAAATCTGCCACAATTGTCATCAAAATTTTTGAAATGCCCCAAATGACCTTCACATCTGCTTGCGCCACTCCCTTCGAATGGTCTGCAATTCCCTTTATGCTATGAATTCGGAATGCAATTCCCTTAATTCCCTTCACGCCATGAATTCAGAATCACTGCGCGAGTAGCTTGCAGCGAAAAATAAAACAGCACTGGCCAGCTAAGACTTTTAGCAGAAGATCCGATTCCGAGAATTGGCCTCCTGCCCAGGTGGTGGTGAAGGTCGATTCCCGGAATCGGATCTTCTAGTAAAAGTCTTCAACTAGTTATTACTTTGTTCCTAAAGCCACCGGCAAACCTTTATAAACATGATATTTGCAATTCAAGGGCCTGCGCATGCATAGAGATAGCGTTATGTTTATTCCATTGCACAGCAGTTTCTCAACACCATTACCTGCATCTTTCTCAGTCTCAGTCTTAGTCTGAAGATCCACTCTAGAGTATGACATGCATCTTTCGTTCCTTTGGATGTTATAGCGAATAGAATTTTTTTTCCAAACGCTTCTTGCAGGACTTCTAAATGAAGTTGGAAATTGCAAGTTTGCATTAATGCACGAATTGCAATCTGGAGAGTCCCCAATGGAAACAGAGGCGAGATGACCAAATGGTCGAAATAGAGCTGAGAAATCCATCTGAAATCCAGATTTTTCATCTCCAAAGGAAGTTGAAGGTTGCCGTAATAGTAGACGCCTTGTACAACATGCAGGTGCAAATGGTTGTTCTACGGCAATACGGAAAATGATGGGTGGATTTTTTTAACAGAAAGGATTGTCAATTTGGCGGTGAGAAGCAAGTTTGATACAGATTTCTAACCGCACATGGAACAATTTTTATTTTGTTTTTAATTTGATTTTTTTATTTATATTTATATTTTTAAATTTTTTTTTTAAGTTCAAAATATTTAAAATTATTTTTTTTAATTCAATTTTTTTATTTTAAATTTAATTTTTTTTAATTTTTAATCTTTTTTTAATTTTGATTTTAAATTTTAAATTTTAGATTATTATTTTTTTTTTAATTTAAAATTTGAAATTTCTTTATTAAATTTTTTAAATTTTAATTAAATTCATTTTTTTTTAAATTTATTTAGTTTTAATTTTTAAAATTTATAAATCATTTCATTTAAAAAAAAAAACACTAAATTTATGTATATTTGTTTTTAAATTATTTGCACATGATTTTTTTATTTTTTTTGTTTTTTAATGATAAGTTTTTTTTTTTTTTTTTTTTTTTTTAAATTTAAAATTTTAAAATTTATTTATTTATTTATTTTTTCTTTTTTTTTTTTAGTTTTAGTTTTTGTACTTAAATTTAAATTTTGTATTTTAAATTTTTTTAAATTTTCTATTTTAAATATATTTTTTTTAATTATATGGTTTTTTTAATAACTTAGAAAAAAATGTTTTCGATGTTTTATTTTTTATTTTTTTTTTTCAATTTTTGTTTTTTTCTTTAAATTACGTTTTTTTCTTTAAATTATGTGTTTTTTTTTTTTCAAATTTTCTCATTTCTTTTTATATAATTTTCGAATATTTTTGTTTTTGTTTTTTCTATTTATTTTTGTTTAAATTTTTTATTTTTACAAGTTAATTTTTTTATTTTTAACATTTTTATTGGTTTTTTTATTGTTTTTTTATATTTTTTTTAATCTAAGTTTTCTGTTTTATTACCAACATGAAAATCACCACTCTTAAAAAAAAAGGTTGATGTTGCATCAATACGTTTCAAAATTAGCATGAAAATCACCGCTCTAAAAAAAAAAAAGTTGATGCTGCATCAATACGTTTCAAAATTAGCATGAAAATCACTAAAATTTTAAAACAAATATTCATACTTCATAAATAAAAATATTAGAGTGTCAAAAATGTGCTAAAAAAAAAAAAAGGTGATTCTGCATCACCACTTTTCAAAATCGGGTGCTTTTTATGCTACCAAAAAAAGTAGGTAATGCCAAACATACTATTTCACATCGGTAACATTGTTTAAAATCTGGTGATGTCATCAAATCTTATTTTATTATTTTCATTATTATTTTATAATTTCCTTAGGAGGCCCATTTTAGACCTCAAAATTCCCCTAATGATTCCAACAGTTCATCTATCAAATCTAATACAGTTTCTCTATATTGGCCTAATCTAAAATTATAAACAGAATATTCCACTTTTATCTGTTTAATAATCAACTTTGAATCTCCCATTATTGATATTCTTTTACCTCCTAAGTTTCTGATAATCTGGAGTCCTAAAATGAGGGCTTCATACTCAGCCATATTGTTGGTGCATATAAAATTCAGTCTAAAATCATGGCTTTCTGCATGATTCTTTTCAATATTAGTTATCCAAACTCCTGCTCCTAGTTTGTTTACTAAACCATCAAAATCTAAATGCCATAAAGATTCATTAAAGACATTATCATTGTTTTGTGTTTTCTTTTTGTCCTTTAGTTCAGTTTTGATTTAATTATCAGTTTCATAGTTACATAAGATGAAAGAATCTAGGTCAGTAGGTGTAGCATAAATTGGGTAATTTATTGATCTTGCTACACTACTCACCATATATTTCATCAATGTTTCCCTGTAGAGTTTATTTGGTTGACCAAAAACTGATATAGTAGCACATGACATGTCCAATTGTAGAGATACCTGTAATTTTTCTCTCCATGAGCGAGATAATAACTTTCCATATTTAGGTGGGATATCAACTACTACAATGTCCATGAGTATACTTTTACTAGGATATTGAACTAATATAACACAAAAATCTTTAATTAAACCTAGGCATTTAACTTTGCTTGAATCAAATGAAAATAAATCTTTGTAAGGCCTTGTGATGTCTAAGTTCAGGGTTTCCATTATTGCTTTAGGCATTAGATTGTGTGAAGCCCCTGAATCTAACATTGCATTGTGTAATATTTGGTCATGTACAGTTAGGCTAATGTAAAACGGTGGAACTGCTCCATCTTGATGTTTTTCATTAACATAGGACCAAAAATCAACTCTGGTTAATCGTTATTCAAGTTTACAGTCTTCTCCATCATTCGTGTTTAATGTTTCAGTGATAGTTGTTTTATACAAATCATGTTTTACCAATTCTATTAAAGGAATTTGTATTTTTAACTTTGCAATTTCAGTTTGTATATTGAATGAAGGTTGTGATTTACTAATTTGAATTAATTCTTCCTTAGTAACTGTAGTTTGAGTGGGTTTATCTTATTTTTCTATAGTTATGTTTTCATTTTTTGTTTGATTTTCTTGTGTTTTACTGCTCCTAGTTTTATTTTCAGGAGTGGTTTGAGAAGCAGTATATGTTTTTTCAGATTTTGAATTGTCAGAAGCTGTTTTTGTAGTGGCAGCTTTTGGATCTACTAATTTTGGATCAGCAGTGGATGTTTTGGATTCTAAGTTTGTTGATTTAGCAGAATTAGGTGTTTTTACAGCAGCAGATTTTTGTGAATTTTTTGTTGTTTGATCAACTTCATCTGTTATGTCAACAATCTTGGGACTCAGTGAAATTTTGGGATTGGAAACTTTTTGGGATGAATTAGAGTTTTGCTTATTTTCCTCAGGGAGAATTTGCAGAACTTTCGTAGTGGGGGCTTCTACTGTATTCTTATTTTTAGTTTGTGCAGATTTATTAGTAGAAGGTTTTGTGTTTTTCTTACTTCTAAAGTTATATTGCTGATGTACTTCGTTTATAGCAAAATCATAACCTGGTTTGTAGTCAAATGATTCACCTAAATCTAATTGAAATTGTTGCATTTCAAATAACTCTTGGTCTTCCTGAGTGAGAAAGATAGTGTTATCATCATTTATACCCATTATATTTATGGTGTCTTCATCATCAAAATTGTTTTGAGGACTTTCAGCATAGTTCTCTTGAAATGGGGGTCTTATTGTCTGATCAGGGGTTGATTCTTTTGATTTTTCTGAGTTTATATTTTTTTTGAAGTTGGGATTTATGATTTGTTGTTGATTATCCCATTGAGGTCTCCTTTCTATGTTGTCTAATGTATCCATCATTCTCTCTAGAGTCTTAGCTAATTGGTCTATTTTTCCATCTGAACTAGATGTTTCTTCTTTTATAGTTACTCTCCTCTCATTCCTCAATCTAGCATTTCTAGCTAAAATATTTACTTCTACACTAACAATATCTGTTTGCATTCTTTCTAATGTTTCAACATTTCTCTCCCTCAACTGATAAACCATGTCTGTGTCAAATCCATCAGGGAATTTGAGTAGGATAGAATCAGGAGTGGGTTTGAGATTGGTTAGGATTGAGTTATAAACACAATTGTATCTAGTGCAGTAGTCTTGGACTGTTTCATTAGGAGCTCTTCTCATGGCATCAAATTCAAATAATATTTTCAGTGGATTTTTCTCCTTTTCACATTTATTCAAAAACAATCTATGAAAGACTGCTAAATCAATTATACTACCAGAATTAAGACCTTTAAACCATTTTTTAACTTCCATTGTTAATGTTTGTGAAAAAAGTCTCATTTGTACATCAGAATCATCTATTTAATCAAGCTCAAAGTAATCTGTCATTTTATTAATGTGGGCAGTGTAATGAGTAGTAGCATCAAATTGGGGTATCTTACTTTGGTAATCCTGAGGCATATCATGTAGTTGTGCTGGAAGAACTAGGGGAGCATATCTAGTAGCCATAGCTTGAATTTTAGCCTGGCTAGGAGGTAGATTGGAAGTGCTTGGGGTTGAACTGGAAGTACTAGATGATGCAGTTAATGAAGTGACTGATGAAATTGGAATATAAAATGGTGAACTAGACAAAGTGGTGGATGAACTAAAAGATAAAGTTGGGGTGCTAGAAAATGAATCTGGAATATATGAAGAACTACTTGGAAATGAGAATGATGAGTTTAAATATGCAGAAGATAAACTAATAGATGAAGCTAATATGGGAGAATATGGAAATAGTATTCTAGGTTGTAAGGGTTGTCTAGGGGTAAATGGATCTATAGGTTGGAATGTAGTGGAAATTATAGATGATGTAGTGGTATCTAAGTGAGAAATAGAAGGCTTACATGTGTATGCTAATAATTCAGCTAATTCAATAGCTTCATTTATATCCTTAAGAATAGTAGCATTTATCTCTTCAAGTTTATCATGAGCTTTAAATATCTTTGATTCAAAATCTGTTGAAATATTTTTCTGTTTTGTTTCAAGAAATGAAATAAAAATAGGGTCTACAACAACACTTTTAAGTCAGTTTATGATTTTCTTCTAAAAAAAGAATGTTCAAAATTCAGGTAAAACTCTATGTCTTGTAAACTCACTAACTCTTTTGGTAATGAATTGGTCTATTTAAGGAAAATTTAGCATCCAAATCTTCTACTTGTTTATTCTTTTTTCCAATTCTGTCCGGATTGTCTACTATAACAGCAGGTTTAGGATCCGGGTTAGACCTGGTATAGTAAATTTTTCTAGAAGCCAGAATTACAGTTTTTTATAAAATGATACTCACAACTTATAAAACAGTCTTAAAGGAAAAAATATAATGAAAAAGATTTCCTTAAGACCTATTTTAAGACTGAGGATTGGTTAAGTCCCCAGTGGAGTCGCCAATATGTTATCACTCTAATAATTCTTAAGTTGTGAGATTTTGATTTAAAGTCTAAGAACATTAGAGGTAACCACAGGACAACTTTTAAACTCTAGCATCTAGCCTTCCTAGGGTTCAGAGAGGGCTCTCTCTTTAAGATTTAACTTTGTTTTAATTATAAGATATTAGGCTAGTCATGATTGTGCAAATTGGTTTTGATTTGGTGAGAAAAATCACTTAATGAGATGGATAGTGGGAGATTTTTTTGTCCATTGGGCTAAGGAGTCAAAAGTCAAGCAGACAGAACTAGGATCAAGGTCAAAAATTCAAATGTTTTCAGGGCAAGATAGATAAGTCTTTGAAGATCTTGGAAGGTTGATTTGGTGAAGTGGTTTGATCGGGATAAAGAGAAATGAAGGATTCTTTAATCCAGATAAGGAAGGAATAGACAAAGGTCATTCGAAAAAGGGAGCAATTAAGGGTTCCCTATTCTAGAAATCAACATAAAACATAGAAATGATAAACAGTTAAAGACAGGGTGCTTTTAACAAATCCTGTAATAACACTCCTGATTTATCATTCAAATTTAGAATACATAATGGATGCATGAAAACATGAGAAGATAAACAATGACAAGTAGAAAGTACTTCACTTCAATGGCTCATCATATGAATCCTAAAATATGATGCTAGATGATTTGATCCAGTCTGCTACTTGAACTTGCAACAAAAATCCTTTAAGTACAACAAAAATGACTATAGAAATTTTCAGCAATTAATTCCACAATAATACTTCAAAAGATGAAGTTTATATAAAAAATGTTTACAAAATATCCTAGAATAATCATAGGATTTTTTAAGGAAATAAAATATCTTTTTACAATAAAATAGTGACAGTTACCTAACAAATCAGCAAGTTGTCCTATTTACCAAATAAAATAGAAAACTATTTTGGAATGGGTGCACTTGGCTGCCTTGTTGTCCTTTTTGCTGGCATAGATATTTCAAATATTTTTTGAAATATTATCTTCTTTATCTTATACTCTTTAACTTTGTAAAAACTACCTTATTGCTGTAAAAATTCAGTTTTGACTGTGAAAAAATCAACAAACTGTTTTATCCTTTTATCTGCAATTTGACTTTTTACAGTAAGTCAGTGAGTGATTTCCACGCCTCATCATTAGGAATTTTTATCTTTTTCAGCATCTTAAAGTTCTCATCTACCTTAGTATATCTAGCAAATGTTGTTTTATAGCAAAACGATGTTTTATCTCATGCTGAAGATAAAACAAGTCTCTAAAACTTATGTGTAAAACCTTTCCTGTAGGAATCCCTTGTCCTTCTGTTTTTTCAACCTGTTCTTTTGCATAATATCTAATATTTTTGTTGTAGTCCTCTTGTTACATGAGTTTATCATTAATGACCAAAATGTTAGGCAAACTTCTTCGCCTCAAATTTTCGAACTTAACCATAAACTTGGTTATGGCTATGTTCATGTATTCACATTTTCTTCTATCTGCTTCATTAAATTCTTCTTTGAAATGAATTTCCTTATTTCAAGGATTGTCTCTGTTTTATCAGTAATTTCTATCTCTTCAAGTTTTTTCTTGTTCTTGCTGTTGTGAAATTTGATTAATTCTATGGCTTGCTCAGGTTTGTCACCTAGCTTATCTTTTGTTCTCTGAATCTCTGTTTGTGCTACCTTTAGTAAATCTCTTTGCTCATATATTACCTGGATTGATGGCCAAACATCATTGATGGCTTCAATGATTTTACTCCATAATTGCTTCTTCACATAAGAAATTGGCTCTTTCAAGGTTAAATCCTTTTGTAGATTCTTCAATTCAACATTTAACCTATTAGCTCTTTGTTCATGAGTTTTGGCATTGATTTAGGCGAGCTTCTTAGTATCTTCAAGATTGTCAATCACTTTCTTCAATCTGTTGATCTCATTGGTTTGAAGTGACATTTCCTCCATGGATTTAACTAATTTACTAGCCTAATCATAATGTTGAGCTGCTGTGGTAGAGGATTCTGTGGCTAAAGTAATGGATGAGGTTGTTGGCACTGCATTAGCCAGTGGTACTTTTGGTGCCAACTCTTCTGCCAGAGTTGAAGGCACAGCTGTAGTAACCATGGGAATTACTATAGGAGTTTCCTGTGCTTTTTTAATTTCTTTTTCATGGACAAACTTGTCCATTTGGATCTCCATTTCTTTTATCTGTCATGTTAATTGTAGAATCAAGTTCATCACATTATATTTTTGGTTTTCCTCTTGAACTATTTCTTTGGCTTGTGGATGTTCAGTTGGTGGAAGCTTGAGTTGTTTCCTCAATGCTGCAATATCAACATTATTTTTCTTTACTAACTCTTCTGTAGCTTTGATATTGGCAGGATCATATCCTACTTGAATAACCAACTCTTCTAAAGACTCAATCCTAAGATCTTTAGCATATGAAGAAGCCTTGTCCACTTTCATTTGATCTCTCATGTTTATTATTGTATTTTGGAGCTTGCTGACACTCATATCCTTCGTATTTATGGTATAATATAACATCTAAGATGTTTGCTTATGAAATTCAATGTGATCTAGTGCATGAATGCTTTCTGTTTGCACTTCAAGATCAAATTTCTTTTAATCTACCACTGTCTTAGGAGTCTTGATTGTTGGTTGCAGCACTGACATAATTAACTTCTTATTTGAATAATCAAAAGCTGATAAAAGTCTATCTTAGATACCTGGTGTTTGCTTCAAATACTGAGAATAAATCTCATTTTTTATTTCTTCATTCTGTCTTAATCTGCTTATATTTTTCTCTGATGTCAAGATCTTTTTCTTCTACTGTTTGTGAGGAGGATGCCTCCATATTATGACGTTTCTCTATGACCTGAGTGTTTGAATTATCAGGATTTCCTTCATTTAAAATCTCTGTGACTGGTTCATTTGTAATGACTATAGCAGCATCTGTATTTGTCACTGGAACATCTATGTCTTCTACTTCTATGGTCACTTTTCCTTTATCAACTGAATTGACTTTAGGCTTTTTATTGTATCTAAGTTCAAACCTATTTTCAGTTGTTGTCTCAGCAGTGTATGTATCTTCTTCTCTGAGTCTCTTAGTAGTTTTTTCTCCTTGATTTGCAGTTTGCAAGGTGTGACTATTATCACCATGTTTAACTGCATCTACCAAGGTATTTTCTAGCCACTCTATTTGATTGACATATTGTTCAATCTATGGTTTTTTCTCATGAATATAAGGTGTTAGTTTGCACTTCACCCTAATTTTGCTTAATATTCCTTGTGGATCATAATTCCATGAGAAGCTTTCTTCAAATCTGTACTCAAGTAATTGTTTTGTTGCTTCTTATTCTGCATCTCCGTGATTACAAATAAATGGTCCCACCTAATTCTTAAACTTAAATTGGGTCTTCTTTTTGGCTGCTAGGAAGTTGATAGAATCAAAATTTAATATTTGTCTGATATACTCCAAGGCAAAAATTCTCATTAGCACATACTTAGGAAGTTTATAGGTTAACAGATTGGACCCAAAAACTCTGATTTCTGTATTTTTTTTTATATAAGTACCAATCTCCAGTTCTAGTGTACTCTCATAGCTGTAGAACTTTCTTAATTTTATCACTGATTTTTGGTTGTTTTGTATTTGTCAAAATATTTAACAATGGGTGAACAAAGTGATCTGTAAACTATGAATAAGTGAACTCTGTGGACTCTTTTCTGATTAAAGAAGTCCAAAAGATGACAAAAAGTGGATTTTATTCAATATCAAGCTTCTGAAGTGTAATTGGGAACTTGTTTGCATGGAAGTATAAGAACATATGGAGCAGAAAGGATGTATATCTAAATACTCCTTCAGTTGGCAATTTGACAGGCTGATCATGGATATTATTAGCTATATACTCAGCATAATTGAAAATGACAGAAGGAGGCTGTCCTGGTGCAAAGGTAGATAGGAAACCTAGGATTGACTCATCTATATGTTCATCTGTAAAATACCCTAGGATAAAGGACAACATGGATATGACATGCCTAGACCCTTCTAGAAATTTTGAAGTAGAATATGGAGTGTTAATTTGTGGAATTTCAACATGTAATGGCATGAACACTTGAAAAATCTGAAACCTTTTGGGAAAGTCCAGGCCAATGTACAAATTTGTGAGTGCTTCTATTGACAAAGGAAAAGCTTTAGGAGCAGGTTTAAGTTGTAGCATCTGGTTTATTGACTCAGCAATAATTGTGAATAGTATTTCTTTGTTTGCATTTATAATTTCTCTATGTTCAGGAGAATAATGGGTCTAACATAACCTAATAACCTCTGGACATTGATGGGTAAGTGGGACAACATATTTGGGTAGGTTTGACTCCCAAATTTGGACTTCTTCAACTTGATCCAATGAATTTTCATAACTCCAGCAATGGAGATCTAACAAATTAAATTCAACTGGATCTGCTATTTTATAATCCACATTTGCTAAAGGTGTATGTTCAATGTCTACAATAGGAGGTTGTAGAGGATTCACAATAATTGCAGTCTTGGAGGACATGGCTGGATTTGATTTTGACATTTTTAGGCTTTCTGGATAACTGAAACTCTGTATTTAGGCTTTCTGGATTCTTCTGTAAAATTAAATGGTTTACATAAGTGTTTTTTACTTTAACAGAGGTTCTTGGATGAAAATAGGCAAAACTTGGTTTTCTTTTGAATTTCAACCTTTAATTTTGACTTTAAGATTGATCTTCAGACTTTCACAGGTTTAGGAAATGATAAAACAAGGGTTTTATCTGTTTTTTGGGTAATTGTGGATTGAAACTGGTTAAAATTGGGCACAAAAGGGTTGGGTTTACCTGCAAAGGATTTCTGGGCAAATTCAGAGTCTTATAAGGTTTGCAAAGGCTAAAATAAATTCAAAATTTCCTTAAAAACTAGTTTACAGTATTGAAAACAGGGTTTTATCAAATTTTTGATAGGGAATTCGTTCTTTTTGGACAACTATAAAGTCTTTCTTTGGGTAAAATAAGCTTTACTGGACTTAATTCCTTGGAAATATCCTTTTTAAATGATAGCAAGTCGTTTCTTTTGAGGAATACCTGTTTTTGCAAGTATTTGAGTCTTTCAAACTGGTTGTCGAGGTGTTGAACAGGTCGTGATGGTTTCTGGAAGTCAACTGAAGGCTTTCTAGTAGTCTTGACAGCAAATGCAAGGCTTTCTGGCTTCTCTGGGCATAAAACAGTGTACAAGTCTTCTTTCTTTAGTCGGAATGGATAAATGCACGCAAATAATGCAGAAAGGGCTTTACTGTATGTATTATGAAGGTTTATATAACATTTTTAGGTTTAACAAGCTTGCATTTAATGGCGGTCATGTCGAAAACAGAGGGTGGTTTTAGTCTTCAAAGGCGAAAAACCAAGGGTGGTTATTGCATGGGAATTGGACGGTATATGGTATTACTTGATCAAATGCGATCCAATAAGATTTGACCATGTGGAGGAGGGAGAAAGGTGGAAAACCACCCATTTCATAGAGTTTGAAATGGGTTATCATCACACAGTTTAAAATGCGATATGAATTTTGGATCGTCAGATTTGGAGATCGGGATGCGAACGATTGCAATTAGTTTTTGGAGTTGCTCGGCATTGGGGTATGGGGCCCAAGGTTTTTATTATGCGGCGGGGTAGTTTTAAACGTTACAAATATATATTTATAACGTAAAAACATTATATTATTTGATTGACGAACTAATGTTATAACGTGGTATATAAAACATTAACAAGTTTTTCATAACCAATGGCGG
The DNA here is from genome assembly GCA_034641835.2 of Pinus albicaulis. Taxonomy (NCBI): domain Eukaryota; kingdom Viridiplantae; phylum Streptophyta; class Pinopsida; order Pinales; family Pinaceae; genus Pinus; species Pinus albicaulis. Next base: position 28,007 of record JAXQQM020066547.1, read on the forward strand.
GATATATTTATATATGGAGTATAAAACATTTAACAAATGTTTTAAAACCGGAGGGAGCAGGATTAATTTATAGAATATGTTTAAACCTATGGGGAATATGGCAAGGTTTTTATTTAGCATGTAGGATAAATAAACCATAGGTTTAATATTAATAAATGGGTTTTGGGATATTTATATAAAAAAATTAGTTAATATATATGGGATGAGTATTATAAGGGATTTAATATTTTAGGTTAGAAATTAATATGAAATGAGATGAAATGAATCAAAATACATAGAATTTAAACTAAGTAAAGTGTAAATAGGCATTTTGGCATAAAATTATCCCATTTTGATTTTTACACATAAACTTAGGATAAAATGTATTTTGTGGGTTTTCAATTGTTTTTGGATGAAAATAAAATTAATTAAGGGGGTGGTGCTTTTTCTAAGCAAAAAGGTTTTTTTATGTAGGAAAAGGGTTTGTATTTCTTGGAAAATGGTGAATATGTTGATGAAATGGGTTTTCATGTAGGGAATCCAATATTTTTATCCAATCAGTTACTAAGCCTTGGGTATGGTCCCAACAGAAGTCAGAGAAATGCTCTGAGCCTCTTCAACTGAAGGTTTAGAATACTGGATCATTGTGGGAGAGGGGAAATTGGTAATTTTTGCCCGATGATGCTTTATTACATGTCTTGCACAAATTCTTTCTATGCACCCATCATTACTCTAACATTTTTACTTCATTTTCATGGGTGCATTTAAACTTGCAACCCTAAATCCATTTTTCTTTCAAAGCAATAAATTTATCTAATTCTAACCTTATTTCATCCGAGGGCTCAGATTAAACCATTGAGATCCTCATTTATTCTCTAACTATCTACTGATTTGTTAAGTTTAAACTGTTTGACATATCTTTATTCTCTATCTAAAACATGAAATTCAAAGCATGAAAAGTTAAGATTAAGCTATTTAACTGATCATGGATTATGACATTTTGGACAATCTGCACATAATCATTATTCTTACAGTAAAAGTAATTAGTAGTGGCATTTTGACTTTCTCACTTTTAGGTCTTATTTTTATCTCTTTTTTTCTTTTGGGGTCTATTTTTTTCTAAGTCCTTTGATATTTCTTTTAGGACTTTTACTCTCTTTTCATTTTTATTATTATTTTTACATATGGGAAAACAACTTGCAGAAAGCAAGGTATGTACATATTTACAAGACTATTAAAGTCAATTCAAAAATTATGAGCCCTATTATTATAGGACCCTAATAGGAACAATATTGCAACTAGTATCTAAATGGATTTGATGTAGATGAACAATGAGACAATGCTCTATAAGACAGGGACTTGTGACATTGAAACTGCAAAGTGATTATGTCGTTGTAGGGTTGTGTTCAAAATTTATCCACAATGATTGCACCGACATTTTATAAAATTAGTGGTCGAAATCGAGCATGTCAATTGAGTACGAGCTCAACCCATCGATCTATTCGTCACTTTGAATTGTTTTGAAACCCTATAAGAATGAATGGTTACAACTGAAGATCTAAATCTTAAAATAAGGTGTAAACACTTTGTTTTTTATTAGGCATTTGATTATTTTGAAATCCCACAATGAAATCACAACAAGTGTTAATAGATTTATATAAAAAATTAATTTATCATGTCATTACAATGATATATTAAACTAAATATACAAGGTTCTGATGCATATGTTGATGGTGGTTTAGAGTTATTGTGACATTTTTTGGGGTTATCCTTAATTTAGAATCTAAGCATACCAAGTGCACCTACAATTTTGAAAATCGGTTCCATTCGATACATCTGCCATGTGGCCCATAGTGCATAATCAGACATCACTATGAAAGGAAGAGCCCGCTTAGGTTATAAAAATACCAATTTTTTTATCCAAACAATTCTCCAAACCTATAATTTCTTTTAAATAAAACAGCTCATATTTATATGTATATCCCTTTGAACATTCATATCCATCCTTTGGATCTTAGCTTGAGCACCTAGTGAGGTGGCTGCATGGTAAACACCAATTGCCTCCTAATCCACAATTTCCAAGCGGGACTGGATAGGTTGCCCTCTTTCCCCCACATTGTGTTGGCAGTGACCATGTCGATGGGGCATATTATTTTAGACACTACATAGAAGACGACAAGCCACTAGAAAAAAGCACAACCTCTCCTCCAAAACCAATACCAACCAATGGCCTCTGCTACGAATTGACACGAATAATCAAACAAAACTAACCCCACGCCAACATTGATTGATAAGAATACAAGAAACATAGGGTGGTAAGAGTGCCAATTCTTGGGCCATAAGAGATACACTACTTGGTGAGGAAGTTGAATGACATATAGTTCAAGAGTAAAAGGAAACCTCTAATAAGAGCTAACACTAAACAACCAGTAAACCAAAACAATGTTAGACCTTACTAGAGATTGCAAGCAATAATAAAAAACAACCTAAAATCATCCTAAAAATAAAGAAAAAAAAAAACCAACCACCAAAGATTATATATATATATATATATATATATATATATATATATATATATATATATATATATATATATATATATATATATATATATATAATTACGGTTAATATTAATTAATCAAATTAATTAAATATAATTAATCAATTATAATAAAAGAAATTATTTACATTAATATTTAATTTAGTAAAATTAATATAATTAAAAAAATGATTACATTAATATTATTTTACCAAATTTTTCCTCTTTCCCCACTGGTGCCCATGATTCTTCATACTTTTTATGACGTAAGGCATTCTTATTTGAAAACAACTCCCCTAGCTGCCAGTGTGTCGATGTCTGAGCCATTGGATCAAATGTTAGATAATTGAAATGTTTTAGGCCATTAGATCCACAAGTTTGTATATATATATATATATATATATATTCTAATGTTAGTTTTTTTTCTTTTTAATAAGTTAGATTGGATTTAGTTTTTGGTGACTTTTAAGTTAAAATGTTGTTACTAAAAATTTGTTATATTTTTATATGTAAATGTAAATAGTTTTATATATGTTTATTTATAGTATTTGTTTTTCTTTTTAATAAGTTAAATTGAATCTAGGTAATAAAATAAAATAACAATAAACTATAAAAACAACCCATGGTATTGACCCATGGTATTCATGTGGAATATAGTTTATTTAAAGGGGGAAATTAAGATGGCCTAGATCAATCTTAACTATGGATCTACTAAGAGCCAAGATAGATCAAATGTCTTGATATGCAAACCTCTTTTAGAGCGAAAATATCTAAACTAACTATTTAATTAAATTGTTTTTAATTGTTTATAAACATTATTCTTTTAACATTTTACTTAATAAAATACATCTAAATTTTCATACATCTAAATATGCATAGTTTTTCTTGTTCTATATTATTTTTGTTACAACTATTTTATTATTCCAAAAATACATGGTTTTTTTTTGTTATATATGATTTATGTTACAATTGTTTTATTATTCATGGGTAGTATTTCTTAATATATAAAAAATTAAATTAATAATGATGAATGTTCATAATTCTCATTTCTTAATTAACACTAAATTTACCTTTAATTACTTAATTGTAATATTTTGTAACTACACACCAGTTTGTAACTACATACATACTCTTTCAATTTATTTTGTTAATGAATATCTAATTTCTTATGTTAAAAAAAAGAACTATATACATATCTTTAATTACCTAATTGTGGCTAAAAAAACTTACATGTTTTTTACTTTATAATCATAAACTAATTTCACATTATATGATGTCAGACTTACTCAAATTTTTATTCTAAAATTTTAAACTAAGTTTTTCACTACATAATTTTAGCTTTTATAATTTTTTTATTTTTCAATTCCAAAAAAACTTACAAAAGAAAAAACCCACTCAATCTTCAAACAAACCTAAAAGGTTTTTATACATGTTTTATCATAACATTTCCCTCTATCCAATATATATTGTAGAGTCTTCTGAAGAGGGAGTGTATTCTAGTTTATAACCTGATCCACAATCAAAGAACATGGCTATGGATTTCACAAGTTATTAGTTTGTAACCTGATCCACAATCAAAGAAAATGGCTAGGGATGTCACAAGTTATCATTCACATAGTGATTTATTGAAGTTCTTAGCTGAAATGAATCCTATTAGATGCATGGTGGCCACAAACACTAAAAAAGTCAAAATATATATTGAAGTTCTTAGTTAAAAAATTAAAATATATATATGTTATGACATCCATATTGTCTACAAAACGTCCAAATTTCCCACATTATATGATGTCAAAGTTACTCAACTTTTTATTCTGAAATTTTACACAGTTTTTCACTACATAATTATAGTTTTACAAAATTGACAGTATGTGATTAACAATAGAGTAAGTTGAGACAACCCTAAATGGTTTTTTGTACATGTTTTATCATAACATTTCCCTCCATCCAATATATATTGTAGAGTATTCTGAAGAGAGAGTGTATTCTAGTTTATAATTTGATCCACAATCAAAGAAAATGGCTAGGGATTTCACAAGTTATTAGTTTGTAACCTAATCCACAATCAAAGAAAATAGCTATGTATGTCACAAGTTATCATTCACACAGTGATTTATTGAAGTTCTTAGCTGAAATGGATCCTATTAGATGCATGGTGGTCGGAGACACTAAAAAATTCAAAATAGATATTGAAGTTCTGAGTTCAAATGGACCATATTAGATGCATGGTGGTCAGAGACACTAAAAAAATTAAAATAGATATCTGTTATGACATCCATATTGTCTACAAACCATACAAATTTCCCATCTTATACAACAATTTCTAACAATAACCACTCAATTTACTCTCCAATTTTTGAAACCCCCACCCATATTGGGGAAATCACAGTGTAAAATCAAATGTTCCTATGGTCTTTTTAAAGGGTCATAAAAAAACCAGACAATGAGAAAGTCAATATTGTGGTATAATAACTGATTTTTAAATCATTGTGACAAAAAAAACATCACATTAGCTCATAAAATATATCTAATGCTATAAGGATCTAGAGAGGTATTCACAGCCAGCTTGGAAAACCAGGCACGAAGATGCTTCTAATTTTCAATGAAGTAGTCTTCAAAAGTTCCTAGCTCTATTTAATTAAATAAATGTATTGAAAACCAATTAATAGTATTTACTTCAATTGTTTTATTTGGACGTGTTGCAAGCTTATATTTATTCCTATACAAGTTGTGCATCAAATTATTATGTAACGATTATGCCAAGAAGTTTTTAAATTATTTCTCTTTAGCTATATCTTTTCAGTTTAGTATGTTTTCGATTAAGAAGAGGCTTCAAATTTTAAGAACTATATCTTAGATCTGAGCACGTGATTCTATTAAAATTTATGAATTACAACTTGTATGTTTAATAATGTGATTTGGAAGTGATGATGGTTTCTTTAGAAAATTGATTAGTATTGTGGAAGAACTTTGATTATATCATTAAGGAGTGTGAGTAGTTCATGTAGCAGTTGCATTCCTTATAACATATTTTCATATCCTTTATATAAGCTATTGTATATACAGTTCTAACACATTTCCCCGAGACGTTACCTATATGGTGAGTAGTTCATGTAGCAAGTGCATTACCTATAACAGATTTTTATATCCTCTGTATAAGCTATTGTATCTACAATTCTAACACATTTCCCCCAGGTGTTACCTATATGGTGACTGAGTGATGATGGCTTCTTTAGAAACCTAATTAGTATTGTGGAAGAACTTGGAGTATATCATTAAGGATTATAAGTAATTCATGTAGCAGTTGCATTTATTATGACATATTTTTATATCATTTGGATAAGTTGTTGTATATACAATGATACTATGATATGGATACACATTCCCCCAAGCGTTACCATATTGTGATTGTTGTCCAATTGCTAATATTTAGAGAAATATAATTAAGTGATTTGATGGTTTTGGAACATCAAAGTTACTATTATGACCTTTTATGTTAGGCTAACTCCTTAGTGTTGAGATTCGATTTGCATGATGAAGATGCATAGAGCGCTTCACAGGAAAACCCTTTTGCCTATTGATCATATGTGGTAGTTTTATGAATGGACTGCTTATATTGTCCTCACTATCATAAGATTTAGCATGGTTATTTTTATTTTTATTTTTTATAATTATATATACAAGTTATACATATTATGTAGTAAGAAATGTTCTTTAATAATAACAGTCACTGAAAGGGGAGATGATCTCAATACACCCCTCTAGATATACAATGTCTCATGATATTCTTCTCATTTGGTGACACATGGAAATTTCAATACCAAAACTCTTTCACAGTGTCACTCACATTATACGAAAGTATATCTTGATTAGCCCAATATGCAAGTTCATCATTCTCATGTTATTGAATCCTAATTTTTTAATGCCTCCATAAACTTTTTCTTAATGTTTTGTACATTATTGTTTTCATTGACATCAACCGGTTTGATGTAGTTCTTTTTCCAACAACACCTGTGAATAATTCCCTACTAGCACTTATGCCATATTGAGATTGATATTTTGCAATTTTTCCACGGGTTGATGTCATATTTCTTGATACTAACTCATTTACCTTCACCTCTTTGGAATTTCTAATGCCCAATAATTAAACTATATTTCTTAGATATTTGTATTTTCAAAAATTATTTAAGAGTTATAATTATATATAATTATAAAACAATATTTTTAAAAATTAATGTACAAATTTGATTGTAAAAGTGGTCCTTTTTAATGATATAACCAGTAAATCTATTATCCCTTTTTATTTTTTTAATGATTCAATTAAGATTAACATTTGTATGTTGTCATGAGGAGAATTTTTATTTTTCATGTCAATTACCTTTTATAACTCTAGGACGTTCTTAATATTGCCTTTTTTTAATAAATGAGACTCAATTATATATTTAAAAAGATGATTAGGTAAGAGAATTTTAGGATTATAATTTTTTTTTGTCCAAGTTGATAATGTGAATGCTTATTTACCTAAATTTGGCCACCATGTTCAATACCTCCCCATGGGGTTTGAAGATAATAGGTAATGGATATTGAATTACATATAAATCAAATAATTTATACATCAAAAAATGAGTTCTATATATTATAGTAGTTATCCCTTGAGTAATCTTTCAACTTGACATTCAATTCTTTATTAATAAAGTTGTTTTATTTAATAGGGAGTACAATAATTTTGTAATCAAATAATAGGATAAAACATATTTACAATATAATTTATTTTAATGAATAGATGTGTGTAAAATATTTTAATAAGAAACTAGATTTGTAATTATAACATATAAAACTATAACTTAAATTTGTGAAATTACTTTGTATTTTTTTATTTTTTTATTTTTATTTTTTATGTATATAGAGAAAGACTAAACCAATTTTGGAGTTAAAAAAATAAACCATAACATGAATATCAATATCTCCAAAAAATGTCTCCATATTAAAATGACATTCACTTTCTTGTATACCAAGACTATTGTTTTTCTTATACAATTGGGCGCTCAAATATGTAGATGAATTTGGAGTAAACTCTATTTCTGTTAATAAAATTCTCTTTATTTACATCTATGCTAGATAGATTTTACTTGAATGTATTTAAAATATCTTATTTGAGTTACATGCTCATTTCATGCTTGTTTTGGAGGATTATTAATCACCAACGAATTTTTCCCCCAATTTCCTAGTTCAATATCTATAACAAATTATATATATATGTGAATAGATTATGTTGGTTTACATATATGTTTTCACCCACAATTTCCTATTTTAATATCTATAACAAAATTTTCGTTGATAACTCGTATAATCAATATCTTTGAAGCCTCCACGACTTGCTTCCATGGAAGAAAAATTTGCCATTCATTCTTTCACGATGGCTTCTTCTCTGCAACAACTTATTTCATTATGTTGGTTTACATATATGTTTTCACCCACAATTGCATATTTCAATATCTATAACAAAATTTTCTGGTTGATAACTCTTATAATCAATATCTTTGAAACCTCGACCACCTGCTTCCATGTAATCAAAATTTTCCATTCATTCCTTCACGATGGCTCCTTCTCTGCAACAAATTATTTCCTCTACGCTACTCTTTTCCATGCTATTGCCTTACGACATTTCTTTTACAACATATAGTGCAATTGCTAATTATGTTTATATCATTTTTTTCCTTGTTGCATTATTTCTGAGTCACTCTACATTCTATCACCATATTTTATATTTTTTTAAAGTGCAAATGCTAATATTATATAATTTAAATATAATATAATATTCGTTGCGAAGCTGTGGTTGTCGCCGTCTTCAACAGGGTCCTGGCTTTTCATTCACAAATTTTAAGATTTATTTTACGATAAGAGCAGGGATAATGGAGCCACATTGAAGTTAGTCTAACGATGAGACTTTCTGCGACTGAAAAATCTGCCCCAAAATAATAAAAATTCCTCTCGTTAAATTCTATACGCCAAATGAAGTAACAAACGACACGTCATTTGTTTTGTAGGCAGAGCGGGGCAGTTGCGTCACATTGAAGGTGTCTGGAAGGGAGACGAAATCTTCTATTATTCCAGATAAGGAAATTGTATTCCTCCGACCATTTATAAAAGCTTAATTTAAATATGTTCATCTTTTTATATTATTATTTTTATTTAACATTTATAATAATGGTTGAAATTATATATATATTTTTTTGTTAGATAATATGAGTTTTGAAATGATTAGGTATTTTTAATTTCTGGTTTGAGTAATTTAAGGGTGCTTAAGCTTTATAAATAGTTTTTCAAATAAATCATATAAATATTTGTCTCTTGGCTTTTTGAAAGCTTTTTGAACCGCTTAGTGTGGTTTATTATCAAGATTAAGATATTTTGATGATGAACCACACTAAATGGTTCCAAACAAGTTAATTAGGAAAATATATGTGTTTTAACTAAAAAACCTTTTATAACCATTATGAGTCAGAGAAGCTTGCACTCAGAGCTATGTTGTCAAAATCATCTTGGATAACACTAGGTCTAGGCTACGCCAATAGTTAGTATGAATGGTCTTTTTGTGATGGGATTTCAAACCAGTGACCTTTTCACGCCGTAGTCTAACTAGACAGCTTTTTTGCCTTGAAAATCATGGAAATTCCGGTAAGATTTTAAGAAAATATGGCACGGATTTTTGTAAATCCAATTTCTTAATTTTTTGGCCCGGATTCCAACCACTTTTGGTCATCCGGGCAATTCCTCTGCCTCAGTAGACTACTCCTCTTTTCACTATGGAGTCCCTTGACACAACACCTGATCACCATCTATTTTAAACCCGATGGTTAAATATTAATTTTTATTATTATATATATTTAAATACAATAAAAAATTAAAAGGTGTTGAATTTATTTTTAGATTTAAAAACATATTTTTTAAAAATTTATAATTTAATAAAAAATATATAATTAAATTAAGTTTGGGTAATAACTCTAGCTTGGTTCAAATCTGATCAGAGGGGTTTGAGGGTGAATATTCCTCACGGACAAAAAAAAAAAAAGTGTCTTATAGTGCATCCAAATTTTCTCAAACCTCATACAATCCTCACACATATTGTAGATGGGCAAACCATTCTCTTATCTAATATTGGGGTTAGTCCTTTTATCTAACATTAAGGCTATAGCTTGAAAAGAAAGAAAAGGTTTGAGTTATATCCTCACACATATTGTAGATGGGCAAGTCATTCTCTCATCTAATATTGGGGTTAGTTCTTTCATCTAACATTGAGGCTATAACTTGAAAAAGAAAGAAAAAGTTTGAGTTATAACCACTAAAGCGACCCAAACATTATAATATTTATATTTTAATTAAATAAAAACTTTATCTTGAGGATGGAGGAGTATGACTTAAAATTGTTTCTACTTTGTTAAGAGCTTGTCTTTATTAGACATCATATTAATGGTTGAAGACTTAGATGCATTTGACAAGAGTGGAATTTTACCCTCTTCTAGACCATTAGCTAATTAAAGTGGGGTGGGTTTCCTTGAATATTGATGAAGAGTCAACCTACATTTTTGGATAGCATCTAGTGAAGGTTGCCCCCACTACTAATTGGACCACTATTTTATGATAGGTTTTCTCACTGTTTAAAAGAAAACATATCCAAAATTTTGAAATACAAGTTTTTATAAAAAGCACTTTATAAGAAGCAATAGTATTTTAGAGATAAGCTTGCAAATTTTGCACATTCATGAGGCTTTGTACATAACCTATTTATTAATTCTAAGTCATTGTTCAAAGTCTTTTTTTATGGCAATACAAGTGTACAAGCATATTTACCTAGTTCATATTTTTCTCCTATAGTCCATAGTGCATTTGGTCCAAGATATTTTTCCTTGGGTGAGAATATTCTCATGGTAGACAAGTTCCAACTTCTCCTTGAGTTATGCATTAGTTGTGCTTTCCTTACTCAAGTGGAATCTATTTTTACTAGTGCATCACTCAACTCATGTGTGTGGCTATACATTCATGAGTTCAACACTTATGCATGACTAATTAATTAAGGCTTTTTATGCGTGCATAATTTCTTCACTTGTGCATGACTAGTTAACTAAGGCTTGTTATGCATGCATGAGTTCTTCACTTGTGCATTACTAGCTAATTAAGGACTAACTCCATTGTTGGGCCAATTAGTTATGACTAAGGGATTGTTTATTACTGATTACCTATGTACATGTACTAGAAGCCCAACTTAGTGTGCATTAACTCTCATGGTGAATATTATTTACATGTAATTTATTCATTCTTTGAGACATTCATGTGAATCCATTCATTCTCTTTGGTTTCAAGCTTGAAATTATTGTTTATTCTTTACAATTAGATTTTGTGTACAAGTTATCAAAGGATTTTACATGGTAATAAGAAGAATCCCATTTCTTTATTCGCATGTGACAAAGTAAAATAGCAGTCATAGAGAATGTATAAGCCTCCCTTAGTGATCCTCACACCTATTCAATTATTTTGAATGGAAACAAAAAATTATCCTTCTACTCAACCAAAGGAATCTATAAATTATCAGGGAACCAAACTAAACCCTAATTCCACAATAATTATTTTAATAAGGTAGACTAATCATTCAATTTGTTACACTTTTCACATTCGGATCTAGTCTTCCATGCATCTACTTCCACACCAAACAAAGTATGGACCACCTTAAAGAGTATGTTGAGGAAACATGATGAACTACACATACTACTGAGAATGAACTCAAATCATTGAGCCCAAGTAGTTTTGATACCTCGCAATACTTCTGCCAAAGTTCATATATTTGCTTCTACAAATCAAGGCATGTGGAATACACAAGACATAGAAGGATGTAATCCTCATTCTCTCAAAGATACTCCTAAGTAATAGGTAAGTTTTGCTTTTTATTTCATACTTCAAAGCTACCAATCAAAGTAGCTTGGAAAATGCCTCGTATGAATGCATTCAGCTGAATCACTCCTGCCAAAAGTAAGATAAGCTCATAAAAATTGGGTGCTCTTAAGAATAAGAATGTACCGCAAAGGCATGAAAACAACAAGATAAATGATAAATACACAAGTAGAATGAACCCTCATATAGAAACAAACCTCATATTTCATATATTTTCGCAGTTGTTTTTTTGTACATGTAAGTACCTAATATGGCTACATATTATGCTAGAACCCACTTATTCTGCATTAATCTTAATTTTTTTTCAAGTAGAGAGTATTAATGTACATACATATTTATGTAGTTCATATTTCATTTAGTCCTAACATGCTCTTAGTTCGCAGTTCAGATCTTCTCATAACACCTTCGATCTACCCGTGCACACACTAGTGGGTTCACACAAAACAAGACTAAGGTCTCCGCGCACAAATAGGGAGGAGCCTAAACCCAGACGAAGTTCACTTCTTAGCTCAAAAACGTCAAAACATAGTTCAGATCTCTTACGTCATGTCCTCTATCGACTCGATCTAGAATCCTATTTATACCTTTAGCCTACGCTCATCTAAGGTCCAAAAACTGTGGTTTGTGGCCCCTAGTTTTACCCTTTGGTGCATTACAACTCATGGGGGGCTTTGACCTACCCCAAAGCCCCTTGACCCATGATTTGCTTAGCGCACATGACTAAACTTACAAAAACTTTACAAAAAATATAGTATTTTTCATCAAAATTCGGTCCTAAGGGACCCTGCTCCTACACACACACACATATTTATGTACATCTATATTCTTACCTAGGCACATGAGCCATCCTTGGATTTGATACATGGATTAAATTTTGTTTGAACCAGTTAACAACATCATATGAATCTACAAGCTAGGAAATAGAGTGATTCAATTAATGGTTTATACCTGAATGTTTTACGCATGCCCCAACATCATCGTGCTCTCCTTTTTCATGCCATGTCTCAAAGAAATTTCATGTATAACGAATGCAAATTTTCTTATGAAGATAAGACAATTATAAGAATGACCGTGTTGTTTTAAATTGACTAACAAAACCATTTAACCATACAAAATTTTCTTTAAATGTGATCTATTGTCTCAATAATTTGTTATAAAGAACATTTAAACAATGTTGAACAAAACATGAATCATAATCATGTGTACGCTCATCAATGATGTATAAATGGTTCTCTTTAATCACTTCATGATTATTTTCATTACTATTAGAGCCATCGATACTAAGCTTTGCATGCTGGTACAAAATATGCACAAGTATATAGACCTACTCTTAATGATAATAATCACTTTGTATTTCCTTTTGTGGAGTTAATTTGTAATTCTCAACAAAATCAACCACCAATAATATTTTTCCTTTTGGGAATACATCGCGTGATTACTTGAATTGTAGTTCATGTCATCATGTTATCTGAGAGTGATTAATATATTTATATATTTTCTCCCTAAACTTCTTCATACATTATTTCATGGAAATGTTGTCTTCAAGTAAATCAATATTTGTTGTTGTTGTCACAGAATCTACCTAAAGTATTGGTATATTTTTCACTTCATAGCAGGAATAAAATTATGAATAATTTGGAACAATGGAATTCTTAGCATTAAAGTGTTCCAAATAACAACATTATTTTCATTTTCTTCCACCAACACGTAAAAATAATAATTAATACATCAATTTTTTTTTAAAAATGTTTCAATTCTAACGGGTCATTATAAAAATTTGGTCATGCATTTTGGTATTACTAATGCACCTTCCACATTTCAAGGTTTGATTAATTCCATTTTCAAACCCTTTCTTAGAAAATTTGTGTTAGTATTTTTTGACGATATACTAATCTACAACAAGTCTTGGAAGGGTCATGTTCAACACGTTGACAGGGTGGCCAAACTATTGGAGGAGAAATACTTATATGAAAAAAACTCCAAATGTTTATTTTTAGTACAAGAGGTGGAATTTTTGGGTCATATTGTATCTCATGAGGGTGTTAAGGTAGATCCTAACAAAATTAAATCCATTAAGGAATGAAAAATCCCCACAACCATAAAGCATCTTATATGATTTCTCAGGTTGATAAGGTATTATCGCAAATTTGTTAAGAATTATGGGAGAATAGCTAAACCTCTAGCAACATTACTAAATAAAGATGCATTTTCTTGGACTCCAAAAGAAACTAAGGTCTTTAAACATCTTAAAGAGGCAATTTCCAAGCATCGGTCTTAGCAACGCCAAACTTAAAAAAAAAAACCTTTATTGTGGAAGTCTGAAGATCAATCTTAATGCAAGAAGGAAGATCCATTTCTTTTGAAAGCCATCCAATCAAATGAAAGTATTTACATAAACTTATTTATGAGAAGGAAATGTTGGTAATACTACATGCACTAAAGAAATTGAGACCTTACTTAATGGGAAGACACTTCCAGGTAAGAATATATCATGATAGTCTTAAATACTTTTTGGAACAAATATATTCTTCAGAAGAGAAGAAAAAATGGGTCACAAAGATTTTGGGTTATGAATTTGAAATCATCTACAAAAAAGGGAAGAAAAATGTTGTTGCAAATGCACTCTCGAGAAGGGATGAGGATGTGGAAGCATTACTTTGTTCTATTTCTATTATCCAACCTGATTGGATAATCGAATCAAGGGATGAATGGAACAATGACGAAGAAGTGTGGACACTCATTAAAAATTTAGAAAGATCCCAGTACATCTGAGAAATTTAGTTGGAAAAATGACTCATTATGTTACAAAGATTGCTTATGTCTTTGTAAGAATTCCCAACTCAAGCAAAAGATTCTTTTGGGATTACACACCTCCCCCTTAGGAGGGCACTCAATATTTTTAAAAACTTACCACAAGGTCAAGAAGGATTTTTTAGGATGGCCTTAAATCTAATATTCAAAAGTTTGTGGAAATATGCTTGGTTTGCCAACAAAATAAAGGTGAGAAAATTAAGACCCAGGGTGTGTTACAACCTTTAACCATTCCCAGTCAGTATTGGGATGAGGTATCAATGGGTTTTATCATAGGTTTACCCAAGTCTGAATGAAATAGTGGCATCATGGTGGTAGTTGATAGACTTACCGAGTATGCACACTTTTGTGCATTATCTCATTCTTTAAATCTACTACAGTTTCTATTGGATTTATGGAAACAATTCAAAAGATACATGGAAGCCCAAAGATTATTGTAAGTGGCAGAGATCCCATTTTCACTAGAAATTTTAGGACAATTTTTTTTCTTCTCTTGGTACTCAATTAGCTCATAGCTCATATTATCATCCTCAATTTGATTGGAAAACAGATATAGTGAACAAATGTTTCAAATGATATATTCATTTCTTTGTATCTGATAAAAAAACACAATGGGTCAAGTGGTTACCTCTAGCTTAATGGTGGAATAACACTTCCTTCCATACTGCAGGAAACACGACCCCATTTATGGCACTTTATGTATATCATCCACCATTCATCACATCATCTTTAAGATAAAATTCTAAGGTTCAACCAATATAATATCACAGTGAGAATCAACAAAAATTTATCCAGCTCTTAAAGGATAACCTCACTCTAGCGCAAAATCAAATGAAACAACATGCATATCAGCATCACATTGAAAGAAGTTTTGATGTAGGTCATTGGGTATTTTTACTGCTATAACCATACAAACAAATGTATCTTAAGAAAGATAATAAATTATCACCCAAGTACTATGGTCCCTACAAGGTGTTGCAAAAGATTGGTACTATGGCATACAAATTGGATTTTCCTGCATCTTCCTGAGTACACCCAATTTTCCATGTTTCATGCTTAAAGAAGGTTATCGTTGACAAGATTTGAGTTCAAAAAATGTTTTCATAACTTGAAGAAGAAGGAAAAATAATATTTTATCTTGAAAAAATCACGAAAACAAGAACCCGACAACTACGGAATCGATTAATTTCATAGTATCTCATTAAGTGGAAGAACTTATCCACTGAAGATTCGACATGGGAGGATGAAAATTTTATACAGAAGCATCCAAAACTACTCAAGCGTTAAGGACAACATTTTTTTGAAGGAGAGGGGCATGTTAGGTCCCTATAATACCAATGTATTCCCCTTATTGTTATTGTTAGTGTAGCCCCCTATTGTTATTTTTTTCCCCACGTATCCCCCATCTTGTTATTGTTGCGCCCCATAAAATCCCACTATTGTTATTGTTGTGCCCTTACATTATTATTGTTATGTAGGCTCTTATTATATTATGACCCCTTATACTCATATATATACCAAGGAGGTCTTATCATTTTAATCATCCAAGAATTTTTCATTTATGTAATGTAAAGGAGGTTACCCCCTCGAAGAGGCTAATTTTTAAGTCGTTGATCTATCTTTTCTTCTATTTTGTGAGTTAGTTGCATAACACAAGGATGCACTTGGATCAACTCTAATAATGAATTTTGGTGTCATTTTCAGCTTCTAAGGCTTGGTTTCCTTCATAGGACTATGAGTATCCTTGGGCTTGCAGAAGCCTTAGAGCCAATGTACAAATTCTTGATCTTCTAGGAATCTTTTCTTCACTTGCAATTAGAGAAATTTTGAGGTAAAAAATGGGCCTCAAAACAAAAATGTAAAAAGAAAATAAACTTTATAAGAACTAATAGGATTCAATATGATGATATCAATCATGGGGTATGATTCACCATTTTAGTAGTAAAAATGTAAGAAAATAAAATAATAATAAAATACAAAACAACTTTTTCAACTCGTATTTTCAACTTATCTCCTTGCAAATTTACTCAAATTTTGAGTGATAGCACTCATTGGATGAAAAATTTAATTCTTATCCAAGGAGTACCCATCTTGCATACTTTCGATGGACCCCGCTACACGAAAAATGAGAAATACGTGAAAAAATGTATGTTTTTTTTCGTGTATTTCTCATTTTTCATGTAGCGGGGTCCATCAAAATTATGCAACATGGGTACTCCTTGGATGAAGAATTAAATTTTTCATCCAATTAGTGCTCTTGCTCGAAATTTGATTAAAATTGTGGGGAGATAAGTTGAAAATACAAGTTGAACAAATATTTTTTCTTTTTTCCCTTCAAAAGTTGACGAGGTAATCCAATGTTGTTTTATTATTTCCACTTTTTTTTATAATATTCCCTAGGAGGCCCATTTTAGACCTCAAAATTTCTCTAATGATTTCCTATGCTTGCATTTCCTATTTATGCACTTAATATTCATGTTTCATTTGCTTTAGGTAAGATTGGTTAAATGATTGAAATAAGTGGTTTTGCAGGTCATTTATATAGCTACAAGTATTATGCATTCTTAGTACAACTTTTCAAAATCACATTCATCATTAAGCTACTTGGATTGGTTTACTAGTTCACAAATTTGGAATTTTAGGAAGTATCATATAGAAAAATAGTAATAAATTTATGTTGAATTTTAGCATGTGTTAATGAGATTCTTTCAAGTTTATTCCACTTGTATTGAAGCAAATAACATCCCAATTAATAACAAAATTTACCCCATTCCGTTTTCGCTTGATTATCTTAGGCATTTGGGTACTTAGATTAGCATACTAACTCACTATTTTGATGTTTTTGGTTTTTGTAGTAATTTTTTGTTAATTTTTAGAACATGATAACAAGGGTATTTTTTAGTGATTACACTTGTATTGGAGTTCTGGTAATCCTAATTAATAACCGAATTTACCCCATCTAATTTTCATTTTATTTTCTTAGTCATTCGGCGAGATAACTCGGAGGAAAAACTAGCTAGCAATCCTATAGCAACTTGTAGCAGTTTGTTTTCAAGCTCTTATTCACTCCAAATTCATGGTATAGGTATATTTATAGCCTATGAATGTTATGTGGTCACTTTGGTTGAGATAAGGCTTAGTTAGGTCACCATTTAGCTCTTACATTACTTGCAACTTGAATGCTTATTTCTGCAATTAATCTAGATTTCCTTTTCGCAATTTACTTTAAGCAAAGTGTGATTTAGTTCTTGCAAGAGTAACCTATGACTTTCCTTTCTTGAAAAATAGAATATATTCCCTTTAATTCCATTTCCTTTCCATCAAGATAGATTATATTTTCTTGGTGCTTTACATTTTTTCAAATAGAATAGTTTTCCTTTATTGTATTTACTTTCCAACAAAAGTAGAATAGGTTTGCTTATTGTTATTTACCTTATGCAACTTAGGATTTATGGCTTACCTAGATATTTTATCATTTGAATTTGTTTCATTGCCTTATTTCACTTGCATCAAAGGGAGTCATATTAGGAAGAGGAAGGTGTTTGATTCGCATATAGTGTTGGCCCCTCTTAAGTCTGTATGAACCCCAAGTTGATGATTTAACTCGGTAGTCTTAGGAGTTGAAACATTCTTGTTGCAATACTTGGGCTCGTCACTTTTTAGCACCATTGTTAGGGATGGTTTAAAATCAAGCACACTCTTGTTCTTAGAATGATTCCTTCTTTCTTTTATGCATTCATTTTTTCGACAAAAATAAAATAAAATTGCATTAGGCATCTCTCATTACATTAGAATTCTCATTCAATTTTTTTGTATATAAAAACAAAAAATATTTTTTCAATAACATAAACCCCTCAATGATCCACTTTGTCAGTATAAAAATAATATTGGGTAGAGAATATAGAAGGATGCATGCAGCAACTCTACTCTGTCAACCCATATCATCTTATCCTGCCCAAAATTTTCTACCATATCAGGGTTCTTATGCCATTCCTTTTTTTCATCCATTTCAACATTAACCTCCTCAATGGGGTGATCCATATTTTCCTCAATATTCATGGTATTATCCTCCCCAACCTGCCATTCCTCCTTTACATCCATATCAACACCAACATCCTCAATGGGGAAATCCATATTTCCCTCAATACCCTCAATTCCCATGTTCACACCAACCTCCTCAATGGGGCAATCCATATTTCCCTCAATATCCTCAGTATCCTACACTCCAATATCAACAAACATATCATCCACATCCTCCAAAGCCATCTCAAATACCCACTCCCTCTAAAATACATGCACAATCTCTTCCCAACCCCATTTTATTCCTCAGCCCCCTTACGATGTTGAGATGAAAAAATTTCAAAAAGCTCCTCTTGATCTAAATGATTATTATCATAGATCAAGAAGAGTATTTCAAAAAGAATATTTCTATGTTTTCATTAAAAAAAAATATTAAGAAGAAAAATATCCAAAGGATAGTAATTATTCATGGACCACCTTTGATGAGGATAAGCCATTAGAGCCTAAGATCAAGGAAATTCTACTATGCCTTTAGAAGACTAAGAAATAAATAGTAGAAGATTTGAATAGCATGGAAAAATAAGACATGAAAAATGATCCAGATGAGCAGGTGAACCAAGGGCATCAAATCTATATTAAGCTTTAGTTCTATTAAATCAACAAGATGGAGCATCACTATCTTCTTCAACATTGCTTGATAACATCTCAATCAAAGAAGTTGATCTCTCCTATTCTGGTACATATCAAAGCATTTATTTCAAACTAGAATATGAGTTTATTTTTCATCTGGGTACATACATGGCTCCATTAGAAGTATTCCTATCCCCTGAATATATCTTCTTCTTAAAAAAAAGTAGGATAGGATAAATAAAAAAGAGAGAAAAAATAAAAAAGGAAAAAAAAAATATTAGGTGAAAACCTAATTTGACGTGTTGAAGATTGATGCACTGGTTGAAAACCTCTATAAGGCAACCAATGTGTTCGAAAAAAAATAAAAATAAATAAATAAGATTCTAGGTGCAAACCTCCTCTGAGGCACCTAGGTAGACATGTTGGTTGAAAACCCCATTGAGGCAACCAGTAGGCCCATAAAAGAGAAAAAAATTATGAAAATAGAATAAAGGTAAAATGAAAAATAAATATCATTTACTATAAGTATATATGTACGGTATCTCCAACTTGCACAAGCAACAAGAAGTTGACCAGAAAATCAAACATCTAGTCAAGGGAAGTCAACATTGAGTTTTCCACCTTCTATACCAAGATGCTCCAACATGGATAATACAAAGTCCATGCATCTCTTGTAATCATCACAGTGCATCCCCATGCCATTTACCATCATTTCCAAGCCTTTTCCATTCATTTTCCCCATTGTTCTCATTTTCCTGAAGTACTACAGGAAAGTTTTGTGCTGTTACAAGATTGCTAAAATACATAGGAAAAAAATTGTTTTGCCCATATCTAAAAAACCATGAAAATTTTATATGATTTGTTTTATGGGGATATGCATAAGGATTATGGTAACTTGCTTTAAAAAATTCAGAAAATTATAGTGCATAAATTTCGAGAAATTGACCGCCATCACTTAACACCATTTTTTATTTTTTCTCGAGATTTGTTTATCCATTAGCCAAGAAATTTTATGGGGAGATGCATAAGGATGATAGAAACATGTTCAATTTTTTTTATATGAATGCAATCTATTTTTTTAGAGATGTGGATTAAACAAGTATTCTACATGATTGTCTTGTATCGCTATAGGATTGTCCCATATTGCTACAAGATATTGATTTATGAAAGAAAATGAGTAAGTATATGATTTTATGCTTAGGAACGAGGGAGAAGGTCCACCATGGCCTTATCAACCACTCACCATCTCATTTTTCCTTTGCTCCACTGGAATTTCCTTCTCTTTTCATAAAAAACCACTCCATTTAACCTTTATCCACCTTTCCTTCCACCACCAAGTTCTCTGACACCCATAATTAGCCTTTACATGAATTATCATTTTTTTTCTTCTCTAAATGATATTGGGAGAAATCAAAGGTCTTAGAATGGTTTGTGTGATTACTACAAGAAGATACACAATCATGTATTAGACTACACATCCTTTACCATACCAAAACCAAAGCTATAGACTTGGAAATCAGTCATCATAGGCATCCAAGGATTACAACCCTGATCCTTGAGCACCTATAGGACCTCCTATAGGGTGCTACAAGATCATCATCAAAGTAGAAGAAGCATGCATGTAGCAAATCAAACAAAATGATTTCAAATTCAGCAAAGCTTTGAAGCATAAGACCACAAATATAACACTATAAAGTATATTTGATCACCCAACCAGTAGTAACACTTGATTTAAAGACCTACATAAAAGAAAAAGTACTTGCATCATTGAAGTTTCAACCAACAAAAAGTGTACAAAATTCTTAATTTTTTCAAGAAATTGCATGAAGCAAGGGAGACAAAGCAATGAACTCACAGAATATACTAAAAAAAAACCTCACCCATGTCCAGATTTTCCATGCAACCATCAAAGGATAAACACATCAACAAGCAACCACTAGGTAGGAAAATGTATGAATTATCCTTCACCTCTCCTCTTGAGTATATTATGGTTAATTTTTTTTTCTAGATGCATAAGAGAGAAGGTTTTGTAGGTTTATAGTGGCTTAAAAGTCTCGGCCACCCTAAAATAGTGAGTTGAAGTTATCTTTATCTCTCATCACACGTGGAGAAAAGACAGAGTCAAAAAGGGTGATGAGCATGAGGGTGGGACATTGGTCCTACGATAGAATTTTGAAGATGGAATGTGGAGGCTATCTAATGCAATGTGCTAATCCCACCACCAAGCCACAAAAGGGAATAAAGTGGGAAAGAGTTTCATTTGTACTAAGAGTTTCATTCCAAAAATGGTAAAGGGGCCCATTGCCATCATTGGAACTTGAGCAAGCTACACTACGAATCTCGTAGGCTGCCATAGAGAAGCTACAAGACCACAAACCAACTACTACAGGAGTCAAGTTGAGTGCTACATGAGACAAAGTAGGTGCTACAGGAGATAGTATTCCTACTACAGGATTGTCTCGAGAGGAAAAAAAGGCCATGTCTTGGGAATTATTGGCCACAAAACCCTAGAATTTTGAAGGAGTCCGCAAGGAAGGGGTACGTACTTGATCCTCCTAACCTCTTGAAAACAAAAAACATATGAATTGTTTCAAAATTCCTTCACTTCAAATCCTTTAGCAGAACCTTGAAAATAAAATAAATTGAAGTGTGAAGTTTTTCTCTTGTGAAGTTGAACATAATAATAGGAAGATGAACTTATCTTGAGATTGGCATGCAATTTGTTTTCTCCCACCAAACCACGAATAACATAAGCAGGCTAGAGAATCATGTGGCACATAAAAAAACTCATATTTTAAGCTAAGTAGGTCTACCACTAGTGTTGGAGGACAAGATACCTGAGTTATTGATTCATAGATTGTTGTAGATGGGATACGAGACCTAGAAGGAACTCCTATAGTGTTATGCAACCAGCTTATAAAATAGAAGACAAGATAGATCAATGAATTGAAAAATAGCCTCTTCGAGGGGGAAACCTCCTTTACATTCCATAAATGAACAATTATTGGATGATGCAATTGAAAATAACTATTTTGTATATATAGGATTCTAAGGGGTCACAATATAATCAAAACCTACATAACAATAATAATGTAAAGGCACAACAATAATAATAGTGGGATTCTATGGGGGAAATTAATAACAATATGGGGGCTACTTGAGCACAAAAAAAACAATAAGGGGGCTACACTAATATTATAGGGACCGAACATGTCCCTCTCCTTCAACAAAGTGTTGCCCTGAATGCTTGAGTATTTCTGGATGCTTCTGTATAAAATTCTCATCCTCCTATGTGGAATCTTCAACAGGTAAGCTCTTCCACTTAATGAGATACTCTGAAATTGTTTGATTCTATAGTTATCAGGTTATTTTTTCTGTGACTTCTTCAGGCTCAAATATAATTTTTCCTTCTTCGTCAAGTTTTGGAAACTTTGTTCGAATAGGAATCTTGTCACCGAAAACCTTCTTTAAGCATGAAACATGGAAAATTGTGTGTACTCGGGTAGATACAGGCAGGTCCAATTTGTATGCCATAGTACCAACCTTTTGCAACACCTTGTAAGGACTGTAGTACTTGGGTGATAATTTATTATCCTTCTTAGCTTTCTTGAGGGACATTTGTTTGTATGGTTGTAGCCGTAAAATACTCAATCCCCTACATCAAAACTTCTTTCATTGAGATGTTGATTTGCTTTTTGTTTTATTCGATTTTGCACCAGAGTGAGGTTATCCTTTAAGAGTTGGAAATTTTTTTGTTGGCGCTCGATGTGATTTTCCACGACTTGAACCTTAG
The DNA here is from genome assembly GCA_034641835.2 of Pinus albicaulis. Taxonomy (NCBI): domain Eukaryota; kingdom Viridiplantae; phylum Streptophyta; class Pinopsida; order Pinales; family Pinaceae; genus Pinus; species Pinus albicaulis. The sequence continues at coordinate 50,722 of JAXQQM020066547.1, forward strand.
AATTTTCTCTTAAATATGATGTGATGGATGGTGGATGATATCCAAGAAGTGCCATAAATGGGGTCATTTTTGCTACAGTATGGAAGTGTTATACCACCATTCAACTAGAGGTAACCACATGACCTATTATGTTTTTTTATCAGAAACAAAGCAACAAATATATCCTTCCAAAAAAAAAATTCACTATCTTAGTTTTCCCATCAGATTGAGGATGATAAGATTAGCTATGATCTAATTGAGTACCAAGACAAGAAAAAAATATGTCCAATTTTTTTTAGTGAAAATGGGATCTATATCACTTACTATAATATTTTGGTTTCCATGAACCTTTTGAATTATTTCCATAAATGTTGTAATATTATACATTACAGAGCAATGGAACACATAAAATATGCAAAAAAAAAACACAGAAATAACATATAAAACAAGAGAGACATAGATATATGTGGTTCACCCAACTTGGGCTACGTCCACGGAAACATCGAGTCCTTCCTTTATATTATCCAGCAAAATGAAGAGACACAACCTACATTAGATCCACTATAATATCCTCTACTCTCTCACAAATTCCCCATTGCTATTTCTCACTCAAAGTATACACACAATACACAATTGCAATACAATACCCTCATACAACAAAGGGGGTTGCCTTCTAGGGAAAACAAAACTAAATTAAACATAAATTCTACTGTCAAATCATCCGCTTAATGAACGACCCAAATTGACTACAACCCCCCTGGACCCCTCTAACGACAATTAAACGATGGGCGTTGTTGCCGCCCTGTCAAGGACATGGATCCAACGTGGCAATACATAAAAAAAGATAATCATGCTCCACACCCAGCAATAAATGCAATAAAAATTGTAATGGCTTTAAAAGGATGAGATAATGCACAAAAGTGTGCATACTTGATAAGTTTATCAACTACCACCATGTTGACGCACTTTCCTTCATACTTTGGTAAAAATGTGATGAAATCCATTGAGACCTCCTCCCAATGGTGACTTGGAATGGCTAAAGGTTGTAACAGATCCAAGGTCTTAATTGTCTCAACTTTATTTTTTTGGAAAACCAAACATTCTGCCACAAACTTTTGAATATCAAATTTAAATCCATCCCAAAAAAAATCTTTCTTGACCCTGTGGTAAGTTTTTTTAAAATCCGGAGTGCCCTCCTAAGGGAGAAGGGTTAAATTTCAAAATAATCTTTTGTTTTATTTGGGAATTCTTACAAAGATATAAGCGATATTTGTACCATAATGAATAATTTTTCCAGTTAAATGTATCAGATGTACTAGGATCTTGCCGAAACTTTTGAATGAGTGTCCACACCTCTTCATCATTCTTCCATTCATCCCTTGCTTCGGTTATCCACTTAGGTTGGATAATAGAAATGGCACAAAGAAATTCTTCCACATCCTCATCCTTTCTTAAGAGTGCATCTACAAAAACATTTTTCTTCCCTTTTTTGTAGATAATTTCAAAGTCATAACCCAACATCTTTGTGACCCATTTTTGATGCTCTTCTTAAGATAATATTTGTTCCAAAAAGTATTTAAGACTATGACGATATGTTTTTACCTTGAAGTTTCTCCCCATTAGGTAAGTCCATCATTGCTTTAGTGCATGTAGTATTTCCAACATTTCCTTCTCATAAATGGGTTTGTGTAAATACTTTCCTTTGATTGGACGACTTTAAAAAGAAATGGGTCTTCCTTCTTGCATTAAAATGATGCCAATTCCATTTCACAAGGCATCACATTCCACAATAAAGGCCTTTATGAAGTTTAGCATAGCTAAGACCGGTGCTTGGAACACTGGCTCTTTAAGATGTTCAAAGGTCTTAGTTGCTTATGGAGTCCGATAAAATGCATCTTTCTTCAGTAATGATGTTAGAGGTACCTTTATTCTCCTATAATTCTTAACAAGCTTGAGATAATACCCTGTCAACCCGATAATCCTCAAAGATGCTTTATGGTTGTGGGGATTTTCCCTTCCCTAATGGATTTAATTTTGTTAGGGTCTACCTTAACACCCTCATGAGATAAAATATTACCCAAATATTCCACCTCCTATACTGTAAAGAAACATTTGGAGGTTTTTTCATATAATTGTTTCTTCTCCAATAGTTTGAGCACCCTGTCAACATGTTGAACATTATCCTTCCAAGACTTGTTGTATATTAGTATATCATCAAAGACTACTTAAACAAATTTTCTAAGGAAGGGTTTGAAAATGGAATTCATCAAACCATAAATTGTGGAAGGTGTATCCGTAAGGCCGAAAGGCATCACCAAAAATTCATAATGAACCTCATGAGTTCTAAATGTTGTTTTCAGAATGTCTCTAGTATTCATTCTATTTTCATGATATCCTGAATGAAGATCCATATTGGTGAAGTACATTTCTCCATGTAATTCATCCAAAAATTCATCAATAATAGGAATGCGAAATTTGTATTTAATAGTGAGCTTGTTGAGCTCCCGATAATTCATACACATACACCATGATCCATCCTTCTTGTGCACCAATAATACTAGATCAGAGAAATACCTTTGACTAGGTTGAATTATACCAACCTCTATCATTTTTGCAACGATATGTTCATTTTAACTCTTTTTGTCATAAGGATATCTGCAAGGCCTGATTTTTGGAGGAACACTTCTTGAAATCAAATGAATAGCATGATCATGATCAAGAATATGTGGGATGCCTTTGGGAGCCTCAAACACCTTGGAATGATTGTCCAAGAATTTTTGGAGATATGGAGAAATAGATTATTTCGATGTTTGAACCTCCAGTGAGAATAATTGTACAATTACACCTCATTCTTTCTTTAGAGGCTTTTTCATCCCATTAAAGTTTATTATCTTTCATGGTTTCCCTATGATACCCCTTAATTCAACTTCTCGGGATCATATCTCTTAAAATATAGCGAACCAAGACTTGAAATTTTTACATGAAGTTCACCAAGATTTATTCTCCACGTGGTCAAAATTTCAGCTTCTAAAGCCTCGTAGAAAAAAAACGTTATAACAAAAATTCCAAGATGACTTGTTTGAAGAAGCAAAACCTAGAATCCAAAGCTCTTATACCAAATGTTATGAAACCAACTCATAAAATAGAAGACAAGATAGATCAACGACTTGAGAAATATCCTCTTCGAGGCAGGGAAAATTTTAAGGATGGAAATGTATCTTAAAGTTTAGAAACATTGGCGAATCTTACTAGTCCTTAATATGAAAAATTTAAAATATTTAGTGATATATTTGTAAAAATAGTCAAATTTATAATGATTTCATATATATTCGCTATAAAATTTTGGTGATTTTTAAGATAAAATAATCTTATACTATAAAATTTGGGCGAATCATTTTTAGAAAAAATAGAAATTGGCGAATCTTTTTTTTTTGGAAAAAGCATGAAAAAATAGCCTACATGTGAATATTAGCCCCTAAAATTTTCCCTCCTTCTAGGGGGAAACCTACTTTCCATTACATAAATAAAAAATTCTTGGATGATACAAATGACAAGACCTATTTTGTATATATAAGAGTCTAAGGGGTCACAATATAATCAGAGCCTACATAAAAATAATAATGTAAGGGCACAACGATAACAATAGTGTGCTTCTATGGGGCACAAAAATAACAATATGGGGGCTACATGGGCACAACAATAACAATAAGGGGGGTAAATTAGTATTATAGGGACCTAACATATAGGATAAAAACATAATTCTACAAAATCATAACATACTACAACATGATTGAGACAATTTTCTACAGAATAAGACAATGTGCTACAAGATCGTTCCCAGAAGATATAGTAAAGGCTAGAAGGTTGTAAAAGAGCTCGATTTTGAGAAATTCCATCCACCAAACCCTATTTTTGAAGAGGGATATCCAAGAGAAGGATAAGTACAATTTTTTCTCTACCATATGTGGACAAGAAACCCATGAAACTTCTCATTCCTTCAACAGTGCATCTCGTAACAAAATTCTAGTAGCAGATTGGGGAAAAAATTTTGAATGTGAATGTTTCTTTTGAGTTAAGCATGATAACAAAGGAAATGTGATTGTTTTTTAGTTGAATTTTAAATTTTTCCTTCTCTAACCAATGTGAATAAAATTATCTTTTGCCCATGTTCTAAAACCTTAGTTTCTCATAAACTCTCTTAAACTGGTACCAAATAGGTAGTATTGTTTTGCCAGACTTTAGAAATCACAATGAAAAACATGGGGTGGTGATTTAAATTGTAGAGAGTCCACAAACTCATTAAAGATTATAATTATCACGTGTTGTGGAGAATGTTCAAAAACCTATATCATGGGTAAACTTTGTGGCCATAGGCAAGGAGTTTTTTCTTAAGTCACAAGCACAAGCCTAATTAGATATTGGAGAAAAGGATGGATCTGCAAAAGAAGAAGCTAGAGAAGATAAAGAAGAGGCTAGTAAAGAAGAAGAATGGTTTGGAGTATGAGAATATGTGCCAATATTCCTTCTGAAGTAGCTTGATATGTTAAGGAGGCCATCAAGGCCATGAATGAGGTATAGTTAGGTGATTAGGTTGCTTAGAGGATGAGAAACACTTTCAGTAGGGGGGTATGACGGGCCTCCAAATTAGATAAAAATTAAGGCCCATTTGACCATATTTCAACACATTTAACTTCTCTTTGCATTTTATGACATATTTTTGAGCTATAATGTGTTCAGTAGGAAGGTTTAGAGATAATTTCATATTATGTGCCTAATATTATTTATTTTTGCAGAATATTGAGAAAATGTTGAGTAAATTGTGAATGAGATAATATAGGGACTTACTTCTACTATAAGATGGATCAAGATTGGATAATAAATGAACAATATATTATGAAATTATTGAAAATTTTTTGGAGATCCTGTGATTGTGAAAATCTAAGACTGTGCTCCCTGTCATTCAATGAAGATTTCTATTGTTGGGAACTAGATCCACATTTTGAGGGATTTTGGAGGGAGGAGTTGCTTCCTTTCAAGGAGTATGGTTCCCCATCAATTTGTATAAGTAGAAATTCAAATTTTCCTCTAGGGGCATGTATTTCATAGTTCTCTTATGGAAAAAACATGTTATTCAGCATCTATACTTTCATTTCTATCAAGGATGTACTTGGATTGACTCTAATAATGAAGTTTGGTATCATTTTCAACTTCTAATGCTTGTTTTACTTCATAGGATTGCAAGTATACTTGGGCTTGGTCATCTCAGGAGCCTCATAGTCCTACTGTCCAATTTCTTTATCTTATTTAAAAGTTTTGTTCACTTGCATTTCTTATTCTTGCATTTCCTATTTCTGCACTAAATATTCATGCTTCATTTTTTATAGGTTAGATTGGTTAAATTATTTAAACAAGTGTTTTTTCTGGTAATTTATATAGCTACAAGTATGATGCATCCTTAGGAAAACTTTTCAAAGTCATATTCATAAATAAGCTACTTGGATTGGTTTACTAGTTCACAATTTTGAAATTTTTGGAAGTATCATGTAGCAAAATAGTAATATTTTTTTGCTGAATTTTAGCGTGTTATGAAATTATTTCGAGTTTATTCAACTTTGATTGAAGCATTAAAATATCCAACTTAATAATAAATTTTACCCCATGGTATTTTTACTTGATTAAATTAGGCATTTGGGTACTTAAATAAACTTACTAGCTCATTGTTCTGAAATTTTTTGTTTTTAGTGTAGTATTTTTTTGCTAATTTTTAGCACATGTTAAAAAGGGTATTTTTGAGTTTACAACTGTATTTGAGACCTAGGACACCCTACTTAATAACAAAATTTATCCCATCTCATTTTATTTTTATTTTCTTGGTCATTCAGTGAGATAACTCGGAGGACATACTAGCTAACAATCCTGTAACAACTTGTAGCAGTTTGTTTTTGGGTTCTTATTCACTCCAAATTAATGGTAGAAGTATAGCCTATGAATCCTATGAGACCACTTTGGTTGAGCTGAGGCTTTTCTAATTCATCATTTAACTCCTACATTGCTTGTTTCTTGAATGTTTATTTCTGTAATTAATCTAGATTTCCCTCCCAGAATTTACTTTAATAAGTGTGATTTCCTTCTTGCAAGAGTAATATAGGACTTTCCTTTCCACCAAAATAGAATAAATTTACTTTAATTCCATTTCCTTTCAAGAAAAATAGATTATATTTTACTGGTGCTTTACATTTTTGCAATTAGAATAGACTTCTTTTTTGTCCTTTAATTGCCAGCAAAAGTAGAATAGGTTTGCTTATTTTTATTTACCTTTTGCAACTCAGGATGAGTGTATTACCTAGATATATTCTCATTTGAATTTGTTTCATTTCCTTCTTTCACTTGCATCAAAGGGAGTTATTTCACTTGCATAAGAGGGAGCCATACTAGGAAGAGGAAGGTGTTTTTTTCACATACAGTGTCACCCCCTCCTAAGTTTGTACGAACCCCAGGTTGATAAAAATTTGGTAACCTTGGGAGTTCCAACATTCTTGTTGTAATACTGGGGCTCATCAATTTTTTGTGTGGTTGTCGGGGTAGATTTCAAAGCAAGCACTTACTTGTTCTTAGAATTATTCCTTCCTTATTTTCTGCATTCATGTTTCCTGCAAAAACAAAAAAAATGAATTAGGCATCACTCATTGCATTAACATTCTCATTCAAGTTATATATATATATATATATATATATATATACAATACCACAAACCCCACCATCATCCACTTTTGTAGGTATAAGAGCGAGATGTGGCAGATAAGTTAGAAGGAGGCATGGAGAAGCTATACTCCGTCAATCCTTATCAACAAGGGTCTTATCCTCCCAAAACCTTTTCAACCATATTAAAAGTCTTATGCCATTCCTTATTTTCATCTATATCAACACCAACCTCCGCAATGGGGTGATCCATTTTTTCCTAAATATTCATGGCCTTATCCTCCCCAACTTTCCACTCCTCCTTTACATACATGTCAACAACAACCTCTTCAATGGGATGATCAATATTTCCCTAAATATCCTCAATTCCCATGTTCACACAAAACTCCTCAATGGGGCAATCCATATTTCCCTCAATATCCTCAATATCCTCCATTCCAATATCAACAAACATACCATCCACCTCCTCCAAATACATCTCCAAGACCCACTCCCTCTCAAATACCTGCACAATCACTTCCCAACCCCAACAATAAAATACCTCAGCCCCCTTGCGATGTTGAGATGAAAATTTTCTAAAATATCCTCTTGATCTAAATTATATTCATCTCAGATAAATACGAGTTTTTCAAAAATAATATTCCTTTGTTGTAATTAAATAACGACATCAAGAGGAATAATATCTAGAGGATAATAATGAGCCATGGACCACCTTTGATGAGGAGAAGTCATTAGAACTTGAGGTTGAGGAATTTCTACTATGCCTTCAGGAGAATAATTAGCCAAAAAATAGTATAATATTTGAATGGCACAACAACGAAAAAAGAAATGAAGATGATCTAGATGAGCAAGTGAACTAGGGGCATCCGTGCTATATTGAGCTTTGGTTATAGAAAATAAACAAGATGGAGCATCACTCTATTCTTTAGTAGTGCTTAATACAATCTCAATCAAAGAAGTTGATCTCTCCTATTCTGGTACATATCAAAGCATAAATTTCAAATTGGCATGTGAATTCATTTGTCATTCGAGTATGTACATGGCTCCATTGTAATTATTCATATGCTTGAAAGATATTTTCTTCTTCAAGAAAAGTAGGATAAAATAAAGAAAAAAAAGGGGGAAAGGAAAAGATAATATCTCAGGTGAAAACCTCATTTAACGCACTTAAGATTGGATCACTGGTTGAAAACCTCTATGAGGCAAGCACAGTCTTGGAATAAAAAGGGAAAAGGGAAATACTTTCCTAGGTGAAAACTTGTTTAGAGGCACTTAAGCAGACATGCTAGTTGAAAACCTCATTGAGGCAGCCAGTAGGCCTAGGAAAAAAAAAATTGATGAAAGAGGAGAGAAAAAAAAAAGGTAAAAATAAAAATTAACATCCTTTACTCCAAGTATATATGTAGGGTCTCTCCAACTTGCATAAGCAACAAGAAGTTGATCAGAAAAGCAAACATCTAGTCAAGGGCAATCAAAATTGATTTTTCCACCTTCTATAACAAGATGATCCAACATGGCTAAGACAAAGTCTATATATCTATTTTCATCCTCAAAATTAATCCCATGCCATTTCCCATCATTCCCAAGCCTATGAATCCTCTGAGACCACTTTGGTTGAGCTGAGGCTTTTCTAAGTCATCATTTAACTCTTACATTGCTTATTTCTTGAATGTTGATTTCTGTAATAAATTTAGATTTCCTTCCCAAAATTTACTTTAAAAAGTGTGATTTCCTTTTTGCAAGAGTAATATAGGAATTTCCTTTCCACCATAGAAAAAATTTACTTTAAGTCCATTTCCTTTCAAGAAAAATAGATTATATTTTACTGGTGCTTTACATTTTTGCAATTAGAATAGATTTCCTTTTTGTCATTTAATTTCCAAAAAAAGTAGAATAGGTTTGCTTATTGTTATTTACGTTTTGCAACTCAGGATGGGTGTCTTACCTAGATATATTCTCATTTGAATTTATTTCATTGCTTTCTTTCACTTGCATCAAAGGGAGTCATACTAGGAAGAGTAAGGTGTTTTTTTCACATACAGTGTCGCCCCCTCTTAATTTTGTACGAAGCTCGGGTTGATAATTTAAGTTGGCAACCTTGGTAGTTCCAACATTCTTGTTGTAATACTGGGGCTCATCAATTTTTGGTGTGGTTGTCGGGGTAGATTTCAAAGCAAGCACTCACTTGTTCTTAGAATGATTCCTTCTTTATTTTCTACATTCATGTTTCTTGCAAAAACAAAAAAGAATGGATTAGGAATCTCTCATTGCATTAAAATTCTCATTCAATATATATATATATATATATATATATATACATACACCACAAACCCCACCATCATCCACTTTTGCAGGTATAAGAGGGAGATGTGGCAGATAAGTTAGAAGGAGGCATGGAGAAGCTCTACTCTATCAACCCTTATCAACAAAGGCCTTATCCTCCCAAATATTTTCAACCATATTAAAAGTCTTATGCCATTCCTTATTTTCATCTATATCAACAGAAACCTTCGCAATGGGGTGATCCATATTTTCATAAATATTTATGGCCTTATCCTCCCCAACTTTCCATTCCTCCTTTACATACATATCAAAAACAACCTCTTCAACGGGATGATCCATATTTCCCTCAATATCCTCAATTCCCATGTTCACAAAAAACTCCTCAATTGGGAAATCCATCTTTCCCTCAATATCATCAATATCCTCCATTCCAATATCAACAAACATACCATCCACCTCCTCCAAATACATATCCAAGACCCACTCCCTCTCAAATACCTACACAATCGTTTCCCAACCCCAACAATAAAATACCTAAACACCCTTGTGATGTTGAGATGAAAATTTTCTAAAATATCCTCTTGATATAAATTATATTCATCTTAGATAAAGAAGAGTTTTCAAAAATAATATTCTTTGTTGTCATTAAATAACAACATCAAGAGGAATAATATCCAGAGGATAATAATGAGCCGTGGACCACCTTTGATGAGGAGAATTCATTAGAACCTGAGGTCGAGGAATTTCTACTATGCCTTCAGGAGAATAATTAGCCAAAAAATAGTATAATATTTGAATGTCACAACAACAAAAAAAGAAATGAAGATGATCTAGATGAGCAAGTGAACTAGGGGCATCCGTGCTATATTGAGCTTTGGTTATAGAAAATAAACAAGATGGAGCATCACTCTATTCTTTAGTAGTGCTTGATACCATCTCAATCAAAGAAGTTGATCTCTCCTATTCTGGTACATATCAAAGCATAAATTTCAAATTGGCATATGAATTCATTTGTCATTAGAGTATGTACATGGCTCCATTGGAAGTATTCATATGATTGAAATATATTTTATTCTTCAAGAAAAGTACGATAGAATAAAGAAAAAAAAAAGGGGGAAAGGAAAAGATAAAATCTCAGGTGAAAACCTCATTTGACGCGCCTAAGATTGGATCACTGGTTGAAAAAATCTATGAGGCAAGCACAGTCTTGGAAAAAAGAGGGAAAAGGGAAATAATTTCCTAGGTGAAAACCTACTTTGAGGCACTTAAGCAGACATGCTAGTTGAAAACCTCATTGAGGCAGCGAGTAGGCCTAGAAAACAAAAAAAAAATGATGAAAGAGGAGAAAAAAAAAGGTAAAAAGAAAAATTAATATCCTTTACTCCAAGTATATGTGTAAGGTTTCTCCAACTTGCACAAGCAACAAGAAGTTGATCAGAAAAGCAAACATCTAGTCAAGGGAAATCAAAATTGATTTTCCCATATTCTATAACAAGATGATCCAACATGGCTAAGACAAAGTCCATACATCTATTTTCATCCTCAAAATGCATCCCCATGCCATTTCCCATCATTCCCATGCCTATGAAGTATACTTATAGCCTATGAATCCTCTAAGACCACTTTGGTTGAGCTGAGGCTTTGCTAAGTCACCATTTAACTCTTACATTGCTTATTTCTTGAATGTTGATTTCTGTAATTAATTTAGATTTCCTTCCCAGAATTTACTTTAAAAAGTGTGATTTCCTTCTTGCAAGAGTAATATAGGACTTTCCTTTCCACCATAGAATAAATTTAATTTAATTCCATTTCCTTTCAAGAAAAATAGATTATATTTGACTGGTGCTTTACATTTTTGCAATTAGAATAGATTTCCTTTTTGTCCTTTAATTTCCAGCAAAAGTAGAATATGTTTTCTTATTGTTATTTACCTTTTGCAACTCAGGATGGGTGTCTTACTTAGAAATATTATCATTTGAATTTGTTTCATTGCCTTCTTTCACTTGCATCAAAGGGAGTCATACTAGGAAGAGGGCGATGTTTTTTGCACATACAGTGTTGCCCCCTCTTAAGTTTGTACAAACCCCGGGTTGGTAATTTAAGTTGGCAACCTTGGGAGTTCCAACATTTTTGTTGTAATACTGGGGCTCATAAATTTTCGGTGTGGTTGTCAGGGTGGATTTCAAAGCAGGCACTCAGTTTTTCTTAGAAATATTCCTTCTTTATTTTCTGCATCAATGTTTCTTGCAAAATAAAAATAAAAAATGGATTAGGCATATCTCATTGCATTAACATTCTCATTCAAGTTATATATATATATATATATATATATATATATACAATACCACAAACCCCCCCATCATCCACTTTTGCAGGTATAAGAGGGAGATGTGGCAGATAAGTTAGAAGGAGGCATAGAGAAGCTCTACTCTGTCAACCCTTATCAAGAAGGGTCTTATCCTCCCAAACCTTTTCAACCATATTAACGGTCTTATGCCATTCCTTATTTTCATCTATATCAACACCAACCTCCACAATGGGGTGATCCATATTTTCCTAAATATTCATGGCCTTATCCTCCCCAACTTTCCATTCCTCCTTTACACACATATCAACAACAACCTCTCCAATGGGATGATCCATATTTACCTCAATATCCTCAATTCCCATGTTCACACAAAACTCCTCAATGGGGCAATCCATCTTTCCCTCAATATCCTCAATATCATCTATTCCAATATCAACAAACATACCATCCACCTCCTCCAAATACATCTCCAAGATCCACTCCGTCTAAAATACCCGCACAATCACTTCCCAACCCCAACAATAAAATACCTCAGCCCCCTTGCGATGTTGAGATGAAAATTTTCTAACATATCCTCTTGATCTAAATTATATTCATACTAGATAAAGAAGAGTTTTTCAAAAATAATATTCCTTTGTTGTCATCAAATAAAAACATCAAGAGGAATAATATCCAGAGGATAATAATGAGCCATGGACCACCTTTGATGAGGAGAAGTAATTAGAACCTGAGGTCGAGGAATTTCTACTATGCCTTCAAGAGAATAATTAACCAAAAAATAGTATAAGATTTGAATGGCACAAAAAAAAAATGAAGATGATCCAGATGAGAAAGTGAACCAGGGGCATCTGTGCTATATTGAGCTTTGGTTATAGAAAATAAACAATATGGAGCATCACTCTATTCTTCAGCAGTGCTTGATACCATCTCAATCAAAGAAGTTGATCTCTCCTATTCTGGTACATATCAAAGCATAAATTTCAAATTGGCATATGAATTCATTTGTCATTCGAGTATGTAAATGGCTCCATTGGAAGTATTCATATGCTTGAAAGATATTTCCTTCTTCAAGAAAAGTATGATAGAATAAAGAAAAAAAAGGGGGAAAGGAAAAGATAAAATCTCAGGTGGAAACCTCATTTGACACACCTAAGATTGCATCACTGGTTGAAAACCTCTATGAGGCAAGCACATTCTTGGAAAAAAAAGGGAAAAGGGAAATAATTTCCTAGGTGAAAATGTGCTCCGAGGCACTTAAGCAGACATGTTAGCTGAAAACCTCATTGAGGCAGCCAGTAGGCCTAGAAAACAAAAAAAAAATGATGAAAGAGGAGAAAAAAAAAGGTAAAAAGAAAAATTAATATCCTTTAATCCAAGTATATATGTAGGGTCTCTCCAACTTGCACAAGCAACAAGAAGTTGATCAGAAAAGAAAACATCTAGTCAAGGGTAATCAAAATTGATTTTTCCACCTTCTATAACAGGATGATACAACATGGCTAAGACAAAGTCCATACATCTATTTTCATCCTCAAAATTCATCCCCATGCAATTTCCCATCATCCCAAAGCCTATGAAGTATATTTATAGCCTATGAATCCTCTGAGACCACTTTGGTTGAGTTGAGGCTTTGATAAGTCACCATTTAACTCTTACATTGCTTGTTTCTTGAATGTTGATTTTGTAATTAATCTAGATTTCTTTCCCATAATTTACTTTAAAAAGTGTGATTTCCTTCTTGCAAGAGTAATATAAGACTTTCCTTTCCACCAAAATAGAATAAATTTCTTTAAGTCCATTTCCTTTCAAGACAAATAGATTATATTTTCATGGTGCTTTACATTTTTTCAAATAGAATAGATTTCCTTTTTGTCCTTTAATTTCCAGCAAAAGTAGAATAGGTTTGCTTATTGTTATTTACCTTTTGCAACTCAGGATGGGTGTCTTACCTAGATATATGCTCATTTGTTTCATTTCCTTCTTTAACTTGCATAAAAGGGAATCAAACTAGGAAGAGGAAGGTGTTTGTTACACATACAATTTCGTCCCCTCTTAAGTTTATAAGAATCCCAAGTCGATAATTGTTGGCAACCTTGGGAGTTCCAACATTCTTGTTGTAATACTGGGGCTCATCAATTTTTGGTGTGGTTGTTAGGGTGGATTTCAAATCAAGCACTCACTTATTCTTATAATGATTTCTTCTTTCTTTTATGCATTCATGTTTCCTGCAAAAAAAAAAAAAATGGATTAGGCATCTCTCATTGCATTAGCATTCTCATTCAAGTATATATATATATATATATATATATATATATATATATTCAATACCACAAACCCCACCACCATCCACTTTTGCAGGTATATGAGGGAGATGTGGCGGATACGTTAGAAGGAGGCATGGAGAAGCTCTAATTTTTCAACCCTTATCAACAAGGGTCTTATCCTCCCAAAAAATTTCAACCATATCAACAGTCTTATGCCATTCCTTATTTTCATCTATATCAACACCAACCTCCGCAATGGGGTGATCCATATTTTCCTCAATATTCATGGTATTATCCTCCCAAACCTTCCATTCCTTCTTTACATACATATCAACACCAACCTCTTCAATGGTATGATCCATATTTCCCTCAATATCCTCAATTCCCATGTTCACACCAGCCTCCTCAATGGGGAAATCCATCTTTCCCTCAATATCCTCAATATCCTACATTCCAATATCAACAAACATACCATCTACCTCCTCCAAATACATATCCAAGACCCACTCCCTCTCAAATACCTGCACAATATCTTCCCAACCCTGACAATAAAATACCTCAGCCCCCTTGTGATGTTGAGATGAAAATTTTCAAAAATATCCTCTTGATCTAAATTATATTCATCTTAGATTAAGAAGAGTATTTCAAGGATAATATTCCTTTGTTTTCATTAAATAACAACATTAAGAAGAAGAATATCCAGAGGATAATAATCAACCATGGACCACCTTTGATGAGGAGAAGTCATTAGAACCTGAGGTTGAGGAATTTCTACTATGCCTTTAGGAGACTAATTAACCAAAAATAGTAGAATATTTGAATGTCACAAAAAATAAGAAATGAAGATGATCCAAATGAGCAAGTGAACCAAGGGCATCCATGCTATATTGAGCTTTGGTTCTAGAAAATAAAGAAGATGGAGCATCACTTTATTGTTCAGCAATGCTTGATACCATCTCAATCAAAGCAGTTGATATCTCCTATTTTGGTACATATCAAAGCATAAATCTCAAATTGGCATATGAATTAATTTTTCATTCAGGTATATACATGGATCCACTGGAAGTATTCATATGCTTGAAAGATATTTTCTTCTTCAAGAAAAGTAGGATAGAATAAAGAAAAAGAAAAAGAGAGAAAAAAGGAAGAAAGGAAAAAATAAAATCTCAGGTGAAAACCTCATTTGAGGTGCCTAATATTGGATCACTCGTTGAAAACCTCTATGAGTCCAGAAAAATCTTCGAAAAAAGAGGGAAAAGGGAAATAAGGTCCTAGGTGAAAACCTCCTCAGATGCACTTAGGCAAACATGTTAGTTTAAAACCTTATTGAGGCAGCCAGTAGGCCTAGAAAAAAAAAAAATGATGAAAGAGGTGAACAAAAAAAGAAAAAGGGTAAAAAGAATAATTAATATCCTTTACTCCAAGTATGTATTCAAGGTATCTCCAACTTGCACAAGCAACAAGAAGTTGATCAGAAAAGCAAACATCTAGTCAAGGGAAATCAACATTGATTTTTCCACCTTCTATAACAATATGCTCCAACATGGCTAAGAGAAATTCCATACATCTCTTGTCATCCTAAAAATTCATCCCCATGCCATTTCCCATCATTCCCAAGTTTTTCCCAATCATTTTCCTCATTCTCCTCGAGTGTTACAGGAAAGTTTTATGTTGCTGCAAGATTGCTAAAATACACAGGGAATAAATTGTTTTTCCCATATCTAAAAAACTGTGCATCTTTTGGCCAAGTTGTTTTATGGGGAGATGCATAAGGATGATGGTAACATACTTCAAAATTTTCATCAAATCCTAGTTCAAAAGTTATGATTAATTGACCTCCATCACCTACAACCATTTTTCATGTTTCTCGTAATTTGTGCATCAATTGGCTAAGTTTTTTTATGGGGAGATGCATA
>JAXQQM020075169.1:0-136175 GCA_034641835.2 Pinus albicaulis
CTTTTCTCATCTTGTTCTTACACTGAATCCTTCCTTCCTAATAACCAGCAACCAAATCACACAATCAAAACAAACAAACCCCGAGCCTTATAACTAGCCTAACATCTTAAACTTTGAGCTTCATTGACATAAACCTTTGCTCATATAGAGAGATCCCTCTCTGGACCCAGGAGGGCTAGATCCTGAGGTCTAAAAGTGGTTTTTATGTTGTCTCATCTTTTGGTATTTCCAACCTTGCCAAAAAATGGGAACCCTGACATGACACGAATGGAGGATGCGACTTGCAACCCAACCGGATAGTGCGACCTGCGACCCGGTTGCTAAGTGCAACCTATGACCTATTGCCACCTGATCATGAGAATGTACGTGTGATCGTGAGGTTAGGGGCATCGACTTGTCCTCTACGAAAATTACGCCATGCACGATAATGCACGCTATTAGCGAAATCAAAGACTTATTCCTTAATCGAAATCACAGAGGCACTCCAAGGCATTTGGAATCAGAGTCTCTCTTTTGAGCATGACTTGGTTGGCTAAAGAGGCCAGTTTAGTGTAGATCCAAACTGGTGTAGCAATGAATTTACCCAATTTCTCCTATGATGTTGCAAGTTCAGGAGTGGCAGCGTCCTGTCTGATAGGTTGTAGAAATGTTTGAATCTCTTGATCCACCTGTCCCCATGTATTTTTCTTTCTCAAAGCACCCAGCGATGGAATTTGGTGTAGAGCATGCACTGAGTCAATGCCGCTGATCAAATGCTCTTATGCGGCCATTACCTTTTCTTGGTCTTCAGACAACTTATCCTTGGACTACATTTTAATTTGAATCTGGACCTTGGCGTCCTGGGTATGGATCCAATATTTCTTGGGCAAGTTCTCCAAAGCCTGTGGTACTGACCTGTCCATTCTATCATCTTGTCCAAAGCGGCGAAGGCCTCCCTCAGTTTCTCACTCCTCTGCTTAGTCTCTGCTTGGGCTCTCAGTAGGGGAGAAACCATTTGTTTTATAGTGAAAATTTCCCCATAAACCTGCTTCATGGTGACCTCCAATACTTCCAACTCTCTTCGAAAGGTGAGCAGTACTTCGTTAACAGGAGTAATTTTATCTTGAAGCTACTAAATTTCCTCCTTTAACGTTCTCTTTTCTTGCTCTGCCCTTGCCTCCCTTTACTCTGCTTCTTGTAACTTATTTTGTAGAGAGATGATCTCTCTACTCATTCGGTTTGAATTTTCCTCTATGGCTGTGGCAAAAGTAGTGCCAGCCGATGCTATCATTACTGGGTTAGTCCTAGTATTCAAGACTATATCTTTCTCTATCGCGGCTGTGAATGGGGCAGAAGGGTTTCGTGCCAGACATCTCCTTTTCTCCTGTCGGATCTTAAAGGAGAACTGATCATATGTGAACCTTGTAAGGTTAAATACTTCTTCTTCTTGACCTTTGTAAGAGCTCAGCTTGGAGAGTGCAAAACATGTATTGAATACAGGCACCTCGATGGGCTGCAGCTCAGTTTGTGATTCTGTGCCTGGAGGAGATGTCTCAATGTTCTTTGATATTTGATCCTCCTCTTCTTTTATTTTCCTTTCTTCCTCTTCTTTCTGAATCCGCTATGCTTCTACCTTCTCCTGATCTGCTTTCTGCTTG
Source organism: Pinus albicaulis (assembly GCA_034641835.2). Lineage (NCBI taxonomy): Eukaryota > Viridiplantae > Streptophyta > Pinopsida > Pinales > Pinaceae > Pinus > Pinus albicaulis. The sequence continues at coordinate 1,638 of JAXQQM020075169.1, forward strand.
CACTCTGCTTCTGCTTTGCTTCCTGTTCTGCTTTTTTCTTGTGCTCTGCTTCTACCGCTGCTTCCTGTTCTACTTTCCGCTTGCACTCTACTTCTACTGATGCTTCCTGTTCCTCTTTCTTCTTGTGTTCAGCCTCCACTTGATCTAATTCCTTTATGAGCTACCGTTCCACCGCAGCCTCTGCCTCCTGCTCTGCCTTTATTTTTCTGTCCTATTCTTCATGCTTCTTCTTTTTCTCTTCCGTCAGGTTCCTTTTCCACTTTTCTTCATCCTCTTTTGTATTTTTTTCAGTTTCGTGCTAAGCTTTGGTCTCTTGCTCTTTCTATTGGACAGTATTGTTGTGACCTGTGCTAGTTCGAGGCTTCCTAGCCTGAGAAGAAGAAGCGCCTCCTAATTCAAGGATTCTTTCCTCCAACGTGTGATCATCTGGATCTTCCCAATCAGACCACACCCCAGGGGCAAGTTGCCTATCCGTTTTATACCAGTTTCTTTTCTCATCCTCATATGGGCACTCAGTGTGTTGGTAGCTCCATTTGAACTTCGCCCGCTTACAGTGATCAGGGACTATCTTCTCCGGGTCATATGTCTGGTGATCCAACGGCCCTAGGTGAAAACCTCTCATTTCTTCTGCCTCTGCCTCTACCTCTCTGAAATCCTTGACCGTGTAGGCACCAATGGTGAGAGGCAGTGTAGGCCACGACTTCTTCTTACCTTTAGTCAGGACCTTAGAGAAGCTAGAAGTCATCCGTAAACAAACCTCCTAAAGGAGAATTTTATCTGTAACATATCGGGGTATAGCATGGGGAGTCTTGAATGAAACAAAGACTTGAATAAAGGTATATTCTGTGAGTGGGAACCAATTTTCCACCTTGCCTAATGTCTCCATGACTCACCAGGACATGCATGGAGTGTCTTAACCGAACAGTTTCCTGTAGAGTGTCGGGATGAAGATTTGCGAGATTGGCTCTATGTCTTGCTTATACCTGGAATCCCAAAATACTTTCATCTCTAAGTGAACTAGGCGTTCTTGTTCCGGATCCCAGTTGTGGGCCCATCCCTCAAAGTGGGACCGGGAACAAACTTCATCCAACAAGTAGGAAGCCATGTAGAATTCAGAGGAATATCCCTCCTCTAGTGCTAGTGCCAAGGATATGTTTATCTGGAGAGATGCCATCAGCATGCTGGCCCCATTGAAACGAGTGTCATGCACATTGACATACTCCATCAGGGATACCCACGTGCCACTAAAAGTGGTGGCATCGGGATGACCGTATATCCTGCAAAGCATAGCTACCACCAACTTATATACTTTTCGGAGACCTGCCACTAGATATTCTTGATCCTTCTTGACTTTGAACTTTTCGAGCTCCTCCCATCATATTTTTAGGGTATCTTCTATGGCAACTGCGTGGGTGGCGACCCATTATTTTGTAAAGACCTGCTGTCATTCCGGCATTGCGTAGTAAAACTCAGCATCCGAGCCCTTGAGAGTCGCAAATGCTTTACCTTCGTAGTCCCGAATTACCCATTTTTTAGGGTCGATGTTTTGTATGATCCACTCAATGACCTCCGCATATGGGAATATAGCAGGGTGGGCACCTACATGGTGGAGCCTCGACCTTTTAACTTGTATGTATGCTTGTCGGTCAGGGAGGTCTTCTCGAAATTCTGGCCGAGAAAATTCCTGGTATACTTGATACCAACACATGCTATCACCTTTGGAAAATGTACACGAGGTGTCCCTGTAGATCGGATGTGGAGACATTGATATATCCATTTCTATGTCTTCTATTTTTGGGCTCTTTTTTTTTTGCAGGCCACCGGAGGTCCCATGTTGCTTGAATCTGAAGAGACGGGGACACACTCTAAGTTTGCTTCGAATTCACCTGTCATGTTCATGAAAGAATCCCAGGATAAGAAAGATGCCAGAATGATAAAATCCTAGGCACAGTTTATTAACTTTTCCCAACTGAAGACAAAGGAAGGGATGAGTTAGCGACCTGTGATAGGGTCATGCGGTTTAATTTTTCAGGAGGAAGTGACCTTGCGACCTCACGACCTTGCGACCTCGCAACCTTGCGACCAGGTCACAAGGTCGCTGGGTCGCAAACGCTTGGCAGTTCGAGGAGAGTGCAACTCTGCGACTTGTGACTAGGGTCGCAGGGTCGCAGGGTCGCAAGGGTCGTGAACAAAAGTTGGGAGGGTGGCTGCGACCTGGCGACTCAGTGATTGGGGTCGCAGGGACGCAGGGTCGCAAAGGTCGAAAGTTGCGCAAGGGCTAGCCAGGGTTCTTAGCATGCGATGTGGTCCACTGCACTATTGAAATATATTTCCCTTTAACTGAAAATAACGCAAGGCTAAGGGGGCTATAAAAAAAAAGTAGGGGAAGTAGTTTTAGGAAAGAAACAACACATACCAAGGAGGCTAGATGAATTGTGGTTACAAGGTTGTGCAAGGAGGATGAGTGTTAGGGTAGTTAGGGCATCTCCAGTCCTAAAGGGTTAAGAGGAGGACTAATGGATGGTTTTAAAGGATAAGGTAGATGTAACAGGGAAACAAAGTAAAGAAAAGGAAATAGCAAGAGGAAACGAAAACTTATCGGGGAAAATTGCGCTCTAGTCGGCCTGTCAGAAGCATTTTTTCTCTCTGTCACATGAACAGAATGTGACCTAGCGACCCTTCTATTCATAAAACTATCGCGTATGTGAGCCATTAATGAGGTCGCTAGGTCGCAATGTTCCATTTTTTAAGGGAGGTGCGACCTCGCGACCTGGGGGTTCGCAGGGTCGCGATCTTGAAAAATCTAAGAGATATGCGACTTAGCGACTCTTAACCTTTACATATTTTAACTTAGCCTTTTCGATGTTTAGGGGGCTCCAAAAAAAATTTAGAAGGTGGATTTTTGGAGGGTGTTGTAGAAGCTACAAAAAATGGTGATTCACTGGTCAAGCCCAGAACCTCTACTGATGATTTTCCTTGGTGGGGGGAGGGAGGGGCCTTAGCAGGCTATTCCTTTCACCTTTAGATTCCCACAATCTTGCCTTTCGCACCTCGCAAGGTTGCTTTCCCTGCTTACCTATTTAGGTGTTGGTTGACCGAGTTCTCTTTTTTTCGCTTCTGGTTTCTGGACCAAAAATTTTGGATCACTTTAGGGATTTACAGGATCCGGTATAATAATTTTGTCCTCATTATTTTGCTCCACTGCCTACGAACCTCACGGTCCCGGTGGAGTCACTGCCTAGGAGTCACAGACGTTGCTCTGCTGCCAGCGAGCCTGGTCAGTACCCCAGCAGAGTCATTGCATCACCTCTCTGCACAGGAAGCCTTTCTCAATCCTTTACCCTTTATTGGTGTGCTACTGCACTTATTTTAAATGTGCCCAAGGAACTTATTTAGATGTGCTCATGGCACTTATTTGAGAGAGGCAATTTTTCCTGGGCAGATGAGGGATCCCAACTTATTTTACTTGCAAGAGAGGTTTCTCTTGGTCTGTATGAGGACTTTGGGTTTTCCTGGATATCCTTACATCACTCGAAGTTAGCTCTGTTCCCTTTCGGTCTAGTTGTCTCTTTAACCAACTTTCTCTTCATAGACACCCTTTCAAGCTTGCTAGGTGAGCTACCCGCGCTTAGTAGCTCAGACTAGGTCATGTATTACCTTTGGGTGTCAATCACAGGAAAGCTCCTGTCGTATTTTGTGTTTTTCAGGAGAGACTTATCATCAGCACAGATCCTGGTGTAGTATGCCAATTGCGTGACTTCTACAATGCCTTCCATCTTATTGAAGTTTTTTAGAAGGACACCTACAAAAACGAAAACTAAAATAAAAAACAATAAAATATGGTACATGGGTGGGAAAACCCTCCGAGGGCTATTAAGTGAAGTAATGCTTGAGTTCATACCCATTTATCGGGAGGATATCAACTCTTCCTATAGAGTTTTCATTCTAAAAGTGTAGGTACCTAGCTTCTCCTTAATCTGGAATGGACCTATCCAAAGAGATTGGAATTTGGAATGTTTACCTTTCTCTTCGTGAGCTTTATCCCATTTAAGGACAAGGTCTCCTACTTCGAAAATTTTACTCCTGGCGGATTTTTTATCAAACCATCTCTTAATCCGACTTTGGTGGATGGCGAACTTTTCTCAGGTCTTTTGCCTCTCCTCCTCTAGTCTCAGTAATGTGTCGATTCGGGCCTGCAAGGTGGGGCATGGGGTGCCATGGCTTTCTTGGGACAACTGGAGGGTAGGGAGAGATAGGTGGGGAGGAAGGACGACTTCTTTTCCATATACAAGAAAATACAGGGAGGTGCCGAGCGAGGATTTGGGTGTGACCTGGTCAGCCCAAAGGGTATTATGGAGGGCGTTATGCCAGTTGCGCTGGTGGGAAAAAAAGAGTCTTTTGATGATGTGGATAAGGTTTTTATTAGTCGACTCGGCTAAACCGTTTCCTTGGGGGTAATAATTTGTAGAGAGTTTAAGTACAATACCATTTTCCAAAGAAAAATCATACAACTTTAAATACGAAAAATAAGTTGCATTGTCAAAAACAAGGGAAGCTAGAATGCCAAACCTGGTTATGATAGAATGAGTGACAAACTCTATTACCTCTTGATCATTGATTTGGTGTAATGGTATCGCTTCAACCCACCTAGTGAAATAGTCAGTAGCGGTGAGGATATACCGGTGTTTCTTGGAGGAGTGCGCTAAGATTTCTCTGATCACGTCCAACACCCACTGTTGAAAAGGTTCCTCTACTGCCACTGACTGTAATGGAGCAGCTGGCCGCGCTTCCCGATTGGTGAACTTCTGACATTGGGTACACTTCCAGACATACGCATGAGCATCCTTGAAGAGGGTTGGCCAATAGTAGCATGTGCGCATTATTTTGTGGGTAGTAATATCGCCTGCAAAATGTCCTCCGGCTGGTCCATCGTGTAGTTCGGTTAGGATGCTCTGTGCTTCATCGTGTTCAAGGGAACGTAGCAGAACTCCATTGTAATGTTTCTTGAAAATTTTTCCTTGTATTAATTGATAGGATGCAACCTTTAGCCTTATTGCATGTTTCTTTTGAGCAGTCAAAACAGGGTCCATTACGCCGTGGGCCAAATATTCCAAAATGTGAGAGTACCAGGAAAGGTTTCTCTACTGAGGTGCGTGGTTGCTCTGATACATCTCAATTTCTTGTTCCCAACATTCTCCTTCAACCCCGTGTGAGCTTGTAGCCTCTGCGGCCATTTGGAAGAGTCCTTGTCCTTTGAAAGTATGAGCCAGTTTGAACTCTAGGTCATACTCTTGGAGACATGCCATCCAATTTCCTCATCTCTCGCCCATCTCTTGCTGCATGAAAAGTGAACAAACATCTGTGTGGGGAATGAACACTGTGACATGGTTTTTCAAGATGTATGGCCAGAAATGTTTGACTGTTTTGTATACTGCATAAGCCTACTTGTCAACCTCGGGGAAATTCATTTCAACACCTTGCAACCCAGTACTTATGAACAATATGGGTCGTTCATCATTGTTAGCATATTTTTGTGTGAGGACAGCTGCAAGTGATGAATCCAAGACGAAAGTATACAAGATGATACTTTTGCTGAAGTCTGGACTTTGGAGAGATGGTGCTTCTGCTATGGTCTGCTTCATTTTATCGAAAGCCTCCTTCTCAAGTGGATTCCATTTGAAAATTGCATTCTTCTTGATCATCCCCTACAAAGGCCCGACTATTTGGGAAAAATCTGATATGAATTTCCGTACAAAGTTTATTTTCCCAAGGAAAGATTGCATGGCCCTTTTGCTACTAGGAGGGGGAATCAGGGCGATGACCTTCACTCGCTCGAGATTTACAACAATACCCTGCTTGGTTATGATGTGGCCCAGCAAATTCCCCTCTGACATGATGAAAACACTTTTCTTTAGGTTAAGTGAGATCCCATACTTCTTGCATCTTTTGAAAATCTACCTAAGGTGGCGTAAGTGATCACCTCGGTGTTTCGAAAACACAGTGACATCGTCCAAATATACTACCATGCTTTGTCCTATTAGACCACAGAAGGCTATATCCATGGCCCGTTGGAAATTTTCCCCAGTGTTTATCAATCCAAAGGGCATGCGCCTGAAAGTGAAAGTCCCCCACTTAGTCCGGAACGTATTTTGTAATCTATCGGGTTCAGCTACTAGCACTTGGTTATACCCGGAAAACCCATCCAACAAGGAGAAAATTTCGGATCTGGATACAGATTGTAATATCTATTCCATAGGGGGCATCGGGTAGTTATATTTGTCTGAGGCCTTATTCAGATTTCAAAAATCCACGCACAAATGGATCTCACCATATTTTTTCCATATCTAGACCAGATTTGATACCCAAGTGGAGTGTCAAACTTTGAAGATGACACGCGCATCCAAAAGTTTCTTAAGTTCTTTCTGAATCATTGGTTCCAGCGTAGGATGCACATGTCTTATCTTTTTCTGGAAAGGCTTCACTCCCTCCTTCATAGGGATCACATGTTGAATAATTCGAGTGTCATACGTACGCAATTTGTCATACATCCAAGCAAAAACGTCTCGGTATTTCCGGAATAGTTGGGTGAACGCTTGCTTCTCCGAATCAGAACAATCTTTCCCGAGGTTGATGAACTTTGGGTCCTCATCTGATCCTAAGTTCAACTATCGATGTGCCAAGGTGGAACTTTGTATTTTGGTATTTGGGGGTCCATGGAAATGGTTCTGCAGATCGAACAATTTTTCAAGCAACACTACTCCCCTGGGCATGGGATTTTCCTTGCATTTATCATGTTCTTCCTACAAGGATTGATCATGGTCTACTTCCTCTATCACTGCGTCTTTGAACACCTCGGTCTTGAGCATGAATTCCAGTATTTGTTGGTCATCATCAAAGACACATAAATTAGTGATTTTATCTGGCACAGATTTTTTATACACTATTTCAATAGAAAAGCCATCTCTTAGAGGGGTGAACCTAGCAGCAGCATTAGCTAGAGTATCAGCTGCCACATTATGCATTCTAAGCATAGATTTAATACCAAACGCATCAAAAGCCAAAATTAGATGCCATACCTCTTGTTGGTAAGCTTTTAATTGCGAAGACAAGCAATGGATGGTATTACGTACCTGACGAGTAATGATCTTAGAATCTCTGATAACCTTTAAGAATCTTACCTTTAGGTCCAACGTCTTTTTAAGTCTGAGGACTAAGGCTTCATATTTGGCGGTATTGTTATAGCACTGGAATTCTAGCCAACATGAAATCAAAAACTTGTTCTTTTGGGGATCCAATAGGATGAAGCCTACTCTAGATCTGTCACGCATCTTGGAACCATCATAATACAAGGTCCACACACCATCTTCTGGTTCCTCTGGAGCTATGGGTTGGGGAGAGATTTTAGCTTGGTGTATGATGGGATCTGTTTGGTTGTCAATGACGAGTGTTAGCTCTGATTGGACCTTTGGGCTTACTGGGGATTGAGGGGGGTGGTAAAATCCGAAGATGGCTTCTAAGAAACACATGTCGAGCTCCTCTTGGGAAAAGATAACAAGTTCATTGGTAGCATCCAAATAAGTCACAGTATGTTTCATATAAGGTTCACTTTCCACTCTGATTTGGTTGTTTCAACCCTTGTAAGGAAGCCACAGGTGAGACCAATCGGTAGCAAAGTACCCTTGTAGCTTGCTGGACCAGCCCCTGCTTAGCAAGAGACATAGGCTTCTGGGATGTCTACGACTACAATGTCTATACACTGGTGGACTCTGGAGTCAGAGGATAGGCGTATGATGACATTATTTAGTTCACCTATAGCGAGCACTTGCGATCTATCAAGCTGAATAATCCTAGCATCAGTTTTCTCCAGGCGAATGTTCAGCTTTTTACAAACAAATAGGGGCATGAAATTTGTGGATGTGCCGCAGTCAACCAGAAAGTTATGGACGTTGAAGTTGAAAATTTCAAAAGACGGGAGAAAGGGGGGAGTAGATCCCCTAGAGTTCGCGTTTACGGAATTCACAATAGACTAGAAGCTCAGAATAGCTTGTGTAGATGTGTTGCTCACAGGTTTGGTTGTTCAGGCGTTGGCGAAGGCTTTGAGAATAAGCTCTCGTTGGTTGGTGATGGGAGCAAGATCATAAAGGGAGATATTGGCTCTAGTTTTCTTCATGTATTCAACAATGTTGTAACTAGAATCAGAATTTGGACTAGCTTCGGTAGGGGTTTCGGGTGACCCTACTGGCAGCTTGCTCTTCGGGTTCACTCGGATGTTGTTAGGAGTGGACTTCTTAGGAGTAGCCGCTTGTTGTTCATTCCTGGGGGGTAATATTTTCCTTAATAAGGCCCTCTTAGTTTCTTCGAAGGACTGTTCGAGGATCATTCCTTTTCTTCTTAGGCCATATTTTCGCACGGTCTTGACCTTAGGGTCGTTGGCCATGTTGATATCAGTGATGGTATGGGTGCTTTCCCCGTGGATCACATCAAACGCAAGGATGGTAGATCCTGGTTCTTCATCAGGGGGCAGATCTTCTTCATTTTCAGAGACATCATCCTCCCCTGCGTCCCCTGGGGTTTGATCATCCAGGAGTTGATTTAATACTACAGTCATGCTACCAATCCATTGGGGGCATGTCTTCTCAGAGTGGGCGGCCTGTTGGAAAGAAAAAAAATAATATTTTCCGATTTCTTCCACATTGACAATAGTGTTTGGGTTTTATGGTGGTTTACTAGTGGTGGGGTTATTATTTCTAAAAAAGGGCTTTTGTGTTTTGGTGCCAGTACTACATTCAATTCCCTTTCTCTTTAGATTAGAGACTTCATTGGTTAATAGCTTAAGGGTCTTTGCTATACTTTCGAAGTCGAAAGTATCTTTTTCCTTATCTATGGTTTTGAGTGTGGAAGAATGAATCTTCTTTGAGGTGGGTTTGTGATCGTCTCATCCTTCATGATCGATGACCCCTATTGAAAGCATGTCCTTTTCTATGGCAAGTGTAGCTGCGTAATTTTCTGCAAGAGTAGCCCTAGCCTTGTGCTTTACAAAGACGACAACGTCTCTGGGAAGAGCCTTGTGTAGTAGTCTATGGTGATGGAGTCGTCCAATGCCAATTTGGGGGGAAATTTGTTTAGTATGGTAGTGAAACATTGATTAAAATCTCTGACCTTCTCTTTCTTTTTACATTTGACGGTACTTAACTTCGTGAGGAGCATGGAGGGGGTTTTGTCCTTCGAAAAATTATGTAAGAAAATGCGACGGAATTGGTCCCATGACGTTATAGAGGCACTTGGGAGAGAGCGATACCAGGTGGCCACTTTATTCTCAAGAGTGTGGGGAAAAATACGACAGGAAACATCATCTGTTTGAACTCTCATAATTTCTAGTGAAAGGTAGAAGTTACTTATGTGGTCTTCGACCAGTGTGCCTTTCTCGGCATCAAACTTGGGGAGGTTCTTTTCAAGGTGCCTAGGCATGTCATGGAGGGGGGCGAGGAGATCTAACGGGGATTGGGCCATCCAAGAGAGCAGTTGCACCTGCCTGGCTTGCTTGTAATGTCTGATTTCTGATTCAAATTAACTTCCCACACCCGACACAGATGCTTCCCCTTCATGGTGAGAGTGCTCGTCTTGATGTCCCTCGCGGTTGGCCATATTTCTAAGATATCCCCAATTGTATATAGGGGGCCTATTTTGGTTTTGACGGTGGTGGGCGGCATGGTGACCTTGGCCACGACCTCTATCTCCCCTACCTCTATTCCCTTGACCTCTATTTCCCTCACCTTCATTCTCTCAGCCTCCATTTACCTCGCCTCCTCCTGGTGGGCGGCAGACATTTTCATGTTATTTTGGGTTTGGTTAGGCTGAGGGTCAAGATGGGGTTCATTCACATCGGGTTCTTCTTCTTCATCTCATTGGGGCTCAAAAATAGGTTCGTTATTCTCAACAGCCGTTGCGAGGTCTTCAACCATAAAATTTATCAACTGAGGCAGGGAATTTACAAGGGCACCATTGCGAATGAGGTTAGCAGCAGGGGTTCTAGTATGGGTCAAGAAACTCATGACTGGAGTGAATTGCAAATCCCTGATGAGGTTACAAGAAACCGGGTGAAGAAATCTTAACTTCTCCCTGGTGACCTCGTAATAAGGAGCTTCCTCCCCTTGGATATCTTCCAAAGTGGGAGGAACAATGTCATCGTTTATGACCTCCCCTTGGGGAGTTTGTAACAGAATATTACTTGTGTGCTGGGAGGTTTCCATTCAAGCCCTCCTTCTAGCGCCAATCTTGTTGATGGAAAAAAAATGTCTAGCCAACAGCAGGGGATCTCCCTGGTAAAAATTCCCAACTAGACTCTAAACCATTTGGAATAGGGATCCCGTCTAGGGTGTGCGTTTGGATACCACTTGATTCTCCTTTCCTTGGGTCTCAGTAGGACTTTATGAACCTGCGGACACACGCTTACGCGGATGATACAAGATACATGATTGATGAGTTAAATGAATATAACACTATGCGTAGCAAGCTGAATAATGAAGCATGGTGCCAAAATAAAATTTTTTCAATAGCATATCATTAGGGCCATGCTTGTGCGTCATTCTAACCATAGAAGAAACAATTCTTTATGGCAAAACACCCTTCACTTCCTTAAATGGTTTTGGTGGAAATATAAATTTTAGTAAACAAAGTTATTAACATTCATTGAGAAATCAAGATAGACTTAGCACCATTAACACATATTTAGAGAACTATAATGCATCAATGACGTAATTGGAAACACGGGTTCATTAATCAAAAGATATTAGAAACTGAAAAAAAATACTCATAGTGCTCACACATCAAACCACATCAGATCCAAAAGGAATTTAACTAGTATCTGTATTCATATTCAAAAGTGTGTAGTCCTTCTAAAAAATGCTTTCTAACTCTTTGAGTCCCAAAAAAAAGATCCTTACAATCTTCCCGAAGGAAGTTTTTATAGACCAAAATTTTCCCTTTGGGCTACCAGACTCTTCGCTTTCCTGACCGTTGGGCTGCCTTGCGACCTGAATGGAGGATGCGACTTGCAACCCAACCAGACAGTGCGACCTGTGACCCAGTTGCTAAGTGCCACCTGCGACCTACTACCATCTGATCATGAGAATGTGCGCGTGATCGTGAGGTCAGGGGCATCAGCTTGTTGCTCTCTGAGAAAGTTATGCCACACATGATACTCTGCCGCTATTGGGGAAATCAAGGGAACTTCTTCCCTTAACTGATGCAGGCACTCCAAGGCATTTGGAATTAGAGTCTCTCTTTTGAGCATGACTTGGTTGGCTAAAGAGTCCAGTTTATTGTAGATCGAAAATGGTGTAACAATGAATTTACCCAAGTTCTCCTATGATGCTGCAAGATCAGGAGTGGCAGCGGCCTGTTTGATAGGTTGTAGAAATGTTTGAATCTCCTGATCCACCTGTCCCCATGTCTTTTCCTCACTCAAAGCACCCAACGATGGGATGTGGTGTAGAGCATGCATTGATTCAATACCGCTGATCAAATTCTCGTATGTGGCCATTACCTTTTCTAGGTATTTGGACAACTTATCCTTGGACTGCATTTTAATTCGAATTTGGACATAGCGTCCTGGGTGTGGATCCAGTCTTTCTTGGGAAATTTCTCTAGATCTTGTGGGTACCAACCTATCCATTCTATCATCCTGTCTAGAGCAGTAGAGGCCTCCCTCAGTTGCTTGCTCCTCTGCTTAGTCTCTTCTTAGGTTCTCAGTAGGGGAGAAACCGTTTGTTTTATAGTGAACATTTCCCCATAATTCTGCTTCATGGTGACTTCCAATACTTCCAAATCTCTTCGGACGATGAGTGGTACTTCATTAACAGTAGTAATTTTATGTTGAATCTACTGAATTTTCTCCTTTAATGTTGTCTTTTCTTTCTCTGCCCTTGCTTCTCTTTTCTCTGCTTCTTGTAACTTATTTTGTAGAGAGAGGATCTCTCTACTCATTCGGTTTACATTTTCCTCCGTGGCTGCGGAAAAAGTAGTATCGAATGATGCTATCATTACTGGGTTAGTCCTAGTATCCAGGACTATATATTTATTTGTCGTGGCTATGAATGGGGCGGAAGGGTTTCGTGCCAGAAATCTCCTTTTCTCCTGTCGGATCTTGAAGGAGAACTGATCATATGTGAGCCTTGTAAGGTTAAATACTTCTTCTTCTTGCCCTTCATAAGAGCTCAACTCGGAGAGTGCATAACTTGTATTGACTACAGGCACTTTGATGGGTTGCAGCTCAGTTTATGATTCTGTGCTTGGAGGAGATGTCTCGATTTTCTTTGATATTCGACCCTCCTCTTCTTTTCTTTTCCTTTCTTCCTCTTCTTTCTGATGCCGCTCTACTTCTGCCTTCTCCTGTTCTACTTTCTGCTTAAGCTCTGCTTCTGCCGCTACTTCCTGTTCTGCTTTCCGATTGCGCTCTGCTTCTGCTATTGCTTCCTATTCTGCTTTCCTCTTGCGCTCTGCTTCTACTGCTTCTTCCTGTTCCTCTTTCTTCTTGCGTTTGGCCTCCACTTGATCTAATTCCTTTTTGACCTGTCGTTCCACCGCAGCCTCTGCCTCCTACTCTGCCTTTCTTTTTCAAGCCTCTTCTACCTACTTCTTCTTTTGATCTTCCTTCAGGTTCCTTTTATGCTTTTCTTTATCCTCTTTTGTCTTATTTTCAGTTTCGTGCCGAGATTTGGCCTCTTGCTGTTTCTGTTGGGTAGTAGTGTTATGACCTGTGCTGGTTTGAGGCTTCTTGGCCTGAGAAGAAGAAGTGCCTCCTAATTCACATATTCTTTCTTCCAATGTGTGATCATCTGGATCTTCCTGATCAGACCACGCCCCCGGGGAAATTTTCCTATCTGTGTTATACCAGTTTCTTTTCTCATCCTCATATGGGCACTCAGTGTGTTGGTAACTCCATTTTAACTTAGCCCGCTTACAATGATCGGTGACTATCTTCTCTGGGTCATATGTTCGGTGATCCAACGGCCCTAGGCAAAAACCTCTCATTTCTTCTTTCTCTGCCTCTACCTATCTGAAATCCTTGACTGTGTAGGCACCAATGGTGAGAGGAAATTTAGGCCATGGCTTCTTATTACCTTTATTCAAGACCTTAGAGAAGCCAGAAGTCATCTAAAAACAAACCTCCTGAAGGAGCATTTTATCCGTAACATATCGGGGCATAGCATGGGGAGTATTGAATGAAACAAAGACTTGAATAAAGGTATCTTATGTGAGTGGGAACCAATGTGCCACCTTCCCTAATGTATCCATGGCTCACCAGGACATGAATGGAGTGTCTTGACCAAACAATTTCCTGTAGAGTGCCGAGATGAAGATTTGCGAGATTGGCTCTATGTCTTGATTATACCTGGAGTCCCAAAATAATTTCATCTCTAAGTAAACTGGGGCATGCCTGCTCTGGATCCCAGTTGTGGGCCCATCCCTCAAAGTGGCACCGAGAACAAAAAACATCCAACAAGTAGGAAGCCATGTAGAATTCAGAGGAATATCCCTCCTCTAATGCTAGTGCCGAGGATATGTTTATCTGGAGAGATGCCATCAGCATGCTGGCCCAGTTGAAATGAGTGTCGTGCACAGTGACATACTCCATCAGGGATACCCATGTTCCGCTAAATTTTTTGACATCGGGACGACCGTATATCCTGCAAAGCATAGTTTCCACTAGCTTATATACTTTCCGAAGACCCGCCACTAGTTATTCCTGATCCTTCTTGACTTTGAACTTTCCGGGCTCCTCCCACCATATTTTCAGGGTATCTGCTATGGTGAATGCGTGGGTGGTGGTCCATTCTTCTATGGAGACCTGCTCTCATTCTGGTCGTGCGTAGTAAAACTCAGCATCCAAGCCCTTGAGATTCGCAAATGCTTTACCTTCATAGTCCCGAATTACCCATTTTTTGGGGTCGATGTTTTGTATGATCCACTCAATAACCTCCACACATGGGGATATAGCAGGGTGGGCACCTGCATGGTGGATCCTTGACCTTTTAACTTTTATGTATACTTTTCGGTCGGGGAGGTCTTATGGGAATTATGGCCGAGAAAATTCCTGGTATACTTGATAACAACGCATGTTATCCTTTTTGGCAAATGTACATGAGGTGTCCCTGTAGATCAGGGGTGGAGAAATTGGTATATCCATTTCTATGTCTTCTATTTATGGGCTCTTGTTTTTTCTGAGGGCCACCAAAGGTCCCATTTCGCTTGAATCTGAAGAGATGAGGACACACTCTAAGTCTGCTTCGAATTCACCTGTCATGTTCATGAAAGAATCCCAGGATAAGAAAGATGCCATAATGATAAAATCCTAGGCATAGTTTATTAACTGTTCCCAACTGAAGACACAGCAAGGGATGATTTAGCGACCTGCGACTAGGTCGCAGGGTCGCAAGGGTTGCGTGGTTTAAATTTTCAGGAGGAAGCGACCTTGCGACCAGGTCACGAGGTCGCTGGGTCGCAAACGCTTTCCAGTGCGAGGAGAGTGCGAATCTGCAACTTGCGACAAGGATCACAGCGTCGCAAGGGTCGCAAACAAAAGTTTGGAGGGTGACTGCGACCTGGCGACTCAACGACCGGGGTCGCAGGGTCACAAGGGTCGCAAAGGTCAAAATTCGCGCTAGGGCTAGCCAAGGTTTTTAGCACGCGACGTGGTCCGCTGTGCTATTGCAATATATTTCCGTTTAACTTAAAATAATGCAAGGCTAAGGGGGCTATCAAAACAAAGGAGAGGAAGCAGTTTCAGGAAAGAAACAACACATACCAAGGAGGCTGGATGAATTGTGGTTACAAGGTTGTGCAAGGAGGAGGAGTGTTAGGGTAGTTAGGGCATCTCCATTCCTAAAGGGTTAAGAGGTGGAATAATGGATGGTTTTAAAGGATAAGGTAGATGTAACAGGGCAACAAAGTAAAGAAAAGGAAACAGCAGGAGGAAACGACAACTTACCCAAGAAAATTGCGCTCTAGTCGGCTTGTCAGAAGTGTTTTTTCTCTCTGTCACATGAACAGAATGCGACCTAGCGACCCTTCTATTTATAAAAAGGTCGTGTGTGCGAGCCATTAATGAGGTTTCCAAGTTGCAATGTTCCATTTTTTAAGGGAGATGCGACCTTGCGACCTAGGGGGTCGCGGGATCGCAAGGTCGCAGGGTCGTGATCTTGAAAAATCCAAGAGATCTGCGACTTGGCGACTCTTAACCTTTACAGATTTTAACTTAGCCTTTTCGATGTTCAGGGGGCTCCAAAAAAATTTTAGAGGGTGGATTTTTGGAGGGTGTTGTAGAGGCTACAACAGGTCCATAAAATCAATCCTTTGGTTGAAATTTTATGGGCCTTTTCTATTTATTCTACTATACTTATCCAATACTTATCAAATTTTTGTGCTTGCCTCCACAAGTAGAAGGGCATGAAATCATGAGGATGGGAATGGACATGTTGTTGGAGATACTTAAACCTTAGTGGGTGACAACAATACCTTTTTCTCCCTAACTTCATAAGACACTATTTAAACCTTCTAAATATTTTGTACCATATATAAAACTAAGGAATACACAGTTAAAACACAATTAAAAGACAAAATTCAAACTTAGCAATATTGATATGGAGGTTTTGGTTAAATTCACGAGGGATTATGTGAGAGGTGGTGTCAGCAAGGCATCAAAACATTAGCCATTGGCTATGTGGCTTTACCAATTATTGCAAATATTTTTCCCAATCAAGCTTTGAATGTTTCTTGATGTCATCTTCCTTCCTCTTTGACCATTCCTGCCATTATTTCATCAAAATTTTGAAATCGGGAAAGGAACCGGTTGGGAAATCTTGAATCAGATTGGCTCTAAATAAGTTATTACTGACAGTTTCAGTAATACTATTTACAACATCTCTTGCTATAAATGTAGCCCTTTATGCTTTCTTTAGCTTTATGTACCAATCTAAAAAGAGGATTTATTTTTGTGAATCCTCTATTTTTGTAAGGTTTTCTTCTTTGCCTTGTTCGTTGTCCTACCATGTGAGAAATTTAGAAATATTCTCATCAATGTATTTGAAATTCATCCTAGGATCGGATGATTGATTCATTAGTGAATCACTTTTGTTGCAGAGATCATTGATGACTGCCAATTTCTTGCAAAAGAACACTTGTTGTTGGGCTAAAAGGGTGTATAGTTTCATCGCTTCCCTTTTAAAGTCTTCAATCTTTGGGTTGTCCTTCAGTTGTTAAATTGTTAATTGGAGTTGTTGAACCTATGCATATTTGACCTTGATATCAGTTTGATGTTGCAGTTTCATCTGATCAAAGGTGTGTTGAAGTTCTGACAATTGTGTTTTCCACTGATGGTAAATACTTTGCTTTTATTTCAACAACACTTGTTCCAATTGTTGGATTCTATCATCCTTGTCCTTGATCAATATTTTATGCACTTCTGATGCTTTATTAATAGTGGCAGTTGCATAAGCACCTCCAAACTGTGATAGTCTAGTTAACTCATCAGAAGGATTAGTTTGTGGATATTTCCACAACACCTTCATTGGTATATCTCCAGGAACCAGTGCCAAGGATTTCTCAACTATTCTTCTCTTTCTCTGCTTGCTCATCAAAGCCCTATGCTTGGGACTGTAAATTTTTTCAAGACGAGGAATATATTCAATCTTAAGAACGATTTCTGATGAAGGGTAAGACGATATGAATTCAATATGATCTATGTTGACAACCTTGTCACAAGCCACAATAGTAGGTGGGCTATGTTTATTATCTTGAGGAGCGAGGATTGTTTCTTTAGGCTCAGAATTCTTTAACTCTTGTGATCCTTTGATCTGCTCAAGAAATTTCTCCTAGACCTTATCTAAATCACTGTTAAACAATGTGTCAACATTTTGTTGTTATGATAATGTGGTTTCTTTTGTTTCCTGTAGGACCTCAGTGTCCTATAGAGACTGCTCCAAATCCTGCTCTATCTGTAAAATTTGTTGAGAAACCCTCAATGTGGCAAGATGGATATTCTCCAACCTCTTATTCTTGTACTATTTAAACTTAGTAAGTTGTTCTAGATTAAGACGAATCTCTGCCATCTTTTCCACCTATAGGTATGTCTTGGAAGACTCAAAAAAATCATTATAATCATCGTGCTCATGCATGAATTTTCTGACTTTAACCTGGCCTGTAAAATTCCGAGTCACTTTTTTGGGTCAAATTGTCTGTTGGGCATGGTAGGAACTAAACATTGAATTTGGTTAATTTGAAGCCCATCGTGCTTGTAATTTTCCAAAGCATAGACACCACAATGGATGGGAAATTATGGCGAGAAGGACTTTTTGGCTTCTTTCAGGGCTTTGGTTTTTCCATTTCCTATTATTTAATAGGATATATATTTGGCCAGGAGTTTATCAGGGACAGAAAGCGGGAGAAATTTGGGCCTGGATATACTACCAAAAACCCTAACATATGTAAACAAGTCCTCTCCAAACCATTTTCCTATAGCTATTAAATCATCTATTGGTTCATTAGATAGTCTTGGGGCTTTTTATCCAAAGACAACTTGATGTAGGGGTAATATGACTCCATGACAGATTTTGTAAAAATGAGACTGAAAACTAGAGTCCCAAAGGATCTTGTGGTAGACATGGATAGGGATAAGGTATTTTATAGTCCATTTTCATCCCATGGTTGGGAAAGTAGAAGTAAAGCATATTGCATCCATGATATATGCACTCATGAAAAATGGGGGAATTGTCTTAGTAGTGACTTTCTATTTTTTCCTATAATCTAGGATTTAGGAGGCAATATTATTGGAAAGGATAGTGGCCCAATCCATAATTTACGAATCTGATATGACATCAATTAGAGGAAGCCACTCAACTGAAAATTTATTTATATTAGGATACCCAAACAACCTACACATCATACTAGCAACATAGCAATGCGGACCAGTAAGAGAAGATGTGGAGTATATACCCTTATCATCGTGTTTGTGCTTGTTGGGGTCGCGTCTCCATTTCCTTATCGACTATGTCTCTAGCTTATTTTCCTCTATGAACTGTTGTAGGAAATTATTAACATATATATCTTTGGGTCTGATAGATGATATATTTTCTCCAAATCTTCGGCTTTGAAAGAACCATTTACTATTTCCCTTGAATTTTGGAATGTCCTTTCTACGATATTCAAATTCTTGATTATCCAATTCACCATGCCTGTGTAGGGAATAATCTTAGGGTGAGAAAAAATTTGATGGAGGAAGGAATTGGTGACATCACTGTAGGAAGTTTTAGAGGATCATGAAGCATCAACTGTAGCTACCCTTTTAATTACTCTTGCCTCTCCATCCTCAAATAATTTATACATGGCCTCCCATGAAGAAGTTCTGTAATCTGTGGTACATTTTGTATCAGAGAATAGCATAGGCATCTCTGTGATTTATGGACTATGAGGAGCTAACTGTGAAGTAACCATGAGTTTCCTATTTTTCTTTGCATTTTCTGACATTTCGCAAGAGTTTTGTTTCTCGGGACTAGCCTGTAGCAAGGATAAATAACAGAGAAAGAGTAACTAAACTTATAATGTGGGAGGATTAACACAAAGCCTTGAAGTGATGGTGAATATATTTTAAATGAAAAAAATATGGAAACATTAAGTAAAAGGCAATCAAATCATTTTGGATCTCGAGACCATCAATATTGTTATGCCTCATTTATAAATGAAAATGTGGGTTCATGTGGTTTACCCAACAGCTGAGTGCTTCAATGAAGATTTCACATCACATATTTCCTTAAGGGCACAACATAAGACACTTGATACTATCTAATTCACCGATATACGATTAAGTCTTTGTGTTAATTAAATGTAAGAACTTATCAGCAAATTGATAAATCGAGGGAATTGGAGGGGAAAGTGTGATTTAAGTTTTACGATGTGATAATAGTATCATGATCACAAAACTTTATGGAATAAGTGAATGCACACAAGGCTTTCAGAACCGAAAATTGTGATATATCGTATCGAGGATTTAGAGCCGGAATTATGAATGTTACCAAAATGGATTTGCAATTGCGTGGAAACAATTGGTGATGTGGCAGATACATAGGTCCATCCAATGGATTTTATAATAACCACCAAAAAGGATTTTTTAATTTTTTATCATTTTTTATACAAGTCCTTTATGTGAACCGCTTTATGTGTTGGGCAGCATCCCATCGCACTTTTTCAATAGGGAGCTTTAGTGTTGCTACTTGGAATTGCGATGTGCAGTATGTGATGATGCCTTTGTTACATTTTTTTAATTTCTTCAACCAACATGATTTAAGTTCAACCTTTGGATATAAAAAAAAAATTCCTATAAGAAATAGAAAAAATTATTTTATGATCCTAAATTAAAAATTAAAAATGGTCCCCATTATTTCTTAAGGTAACTATATATAAATAATGGGGTGGGTGTTGAATAGCACAAAAAATCGTAAGAAAATTCATTGTAGCAGAGTTTTTCAACCAATTTGGATTGCAAGTTCATGATCATTTGAGCCCATATCCATTGGAATGGGTAAATAAGGATGCAAAATCAAAGGTAAGAAAAGATTCCAAAATTAAAATTTTCATTGGTTTTGATTTTATTAATGAATTAGAACTAGATGTAGTTCCTCTTGGTGTATGTAGAGTCATGCTTGGAAGAACAGGTACACCCTACCCAGGATAGATGATATGCTAGATCAGTTGGAAGAAGGGAATTATTTCACCAAGCTGAACTTAAAGTTTGGATATCACTAGGCTTTAAAGAAGAAGATAGCTAGAAAACATCCTTTAAAACCAGTAAATATTTGTATGACTGGTTAGTAATGTCATTTGGCCTCTACAATGAAAAAAATACATTCATGAGGTTAACTAATGATATATTGCACCCTTTTCTAGATTCATTTGTTATTATCTATTTATATTATACACTAGTAAGCAGTGCTACCTAACAATATCACATCACATGTTCGACGTAGGTGTTGGAGACATTAAACAAGCACTAGATACTAGGAAAACATCCAAAAATGTGATATTCCATAATATTCTTCGATGTATCTAGGTTATGTGATAGGTGGAGGAGATATGAAGATATATCCTTCCAAGATGGATGCCATCATGAAATGGTTGGTGCCTACTAATGTTTCTAAGATTGGATTTTCGTTGGGGAAACACAATACCTAAGGAAATTCATAACCTTGTTTTTAGAAATAGTAGCAACACTCCACGCTATAAAAATAAGTGGAAATAGTTTTCAATGTGGAAAGGATCAGTATAGGACCTTTGAGGAGATAAATAAAAAATCGGTCAGACACCATTTCTGGCATTACAAAACTTGTAGCATCCCTTCAAAGTGGATATAGATGTGTGTGGGTATGATATGAGAGTGGTCTTGATGTAGGGAGCAAGGCCTATATGCTACCATTATGAATTATTTAATGGAGAAGTTCCTAACTATCGTACCTATGGAAAGGATATTTATGCCCTTGTGCAAGATATGAAGAAGTGGAAGCACTATCTAATGCGAAATGAGATAGTAATCCAAACATATCCCTAGAAACTATAGTACCTATAGGCCCAGAGTAGTTTACAAGAGATCAAGCATTACAATTGGATGGTGTTTCTACAACAGTTTCATGTAGTGATCAAGTATAAGATGGGAAACACAAAAAATTTGGTTAACATGATTTTGAGGCCACCCACATCAAATATCACAACTTTGGGAACTTTGATGCACATGGAACCATTCACCCATGATGTATACAGAGAGAAATATTTATATCATGAGGACATCAAGGAGGTGTTTCAATAGTTGTAGTAATAGAGTCATGTGCATTATAGTGATAGAACAATTGACTACCATCTCTAGGATGGGTTAATCTATAGGTTAGATAATTTATGTGTTCCTAAAGGTGAGAATTTGTAATTAATCAAAGATTCTCACACATCCAAGGTTGCATTGAAATTTTGTGAAGGGAAGGCAATGGCCACCTTGTAGAGGTATATGGATTGGACCAAAACGCAATAATATGTGCCTAGGTACATAAGAGGATACATGATTTGTTATGCCAACAAGCATTATAATAGGAAATAAGGTCTATATCATCCCTTACCTATAACGACTCATCCTTGGGAAAATATTTCCATGGAATTTGTGGGAGGTTTACCAAAAACTAGGAAGTGACATGACTACCTATTCATGGTAGTTGATTAGTTTAGAAAGATGTTTGTTTTGGTTTTTTTGATTCCCTATAAAAATACCACTTTTAGGAAAGAAGCATAAAACTTTTTCTTTGGACATGTCTAGGTGCACTTTGGGATACCAAGGAGCATCATTTCAGACAGGGACATGTGATTTCTTAGTGCATTTAGGACTACATTTTGGGAGAATATGGACCCAAAGTTGAAGAGGTCTACAAAATTCTATCCTCTGAGAGATGGGAAAAAAAAGTATTCAATAAGACTTTGGTGCAATTTTTGAGGGGTTATAATCATAAGCATCTGAAGACTTGGTATCAAAATATTATATATATACAACACTCTTATAATAGATTATTCCACGTTGTTGTGGTTTTTTTTCCACAAAAGTGTACCAAAAGACACCTCTTTAGCACTCAGTTGCTACCTGAAAAATATCACAGAGAATATTATGGCGTTGTTAATGGAAATACTAAAAACAATGTAAGACAAAACTCATAAGGTAAGTAATGCATAACATAACATGAACTTAAACAGAAAAACACAAGACAATAATGCTCAAATGGGGCAACAAACCAATACAAACAATGGAGAAAAATCCCTTTATTGGTTGATTCTGGTAAGAAGAATACATTTCTAACTCTCTTGTAGCGATTCCTTTGAGCTATGGAGCTCAAATACTCAAGACAAGGGGGGTCCATTTCCTAGGTTTCCATGCAAGTATCTTCTCCCTCTCTTAAGAGGATTGTGATCAATCTCTAATGATGGAGCTCTCTTCTTCACTAGGATGTTGGATGGCCAACATGCTAGTCTCTTCAATATTATTGCTTCAACACTTGAAATATGGTGTTGCTATGGTATCAATTTGGTGAGAATAACAATTTGACTCTCTTTTCTCTTCTCATGGCTAGTTTAAATAGAACGTTTTTGAACTCCCTTCTTTGTCTTGGCCCAAGATTGATAATTACCCAATATTAGGACAATATATTCCCTTTTGGATTGCATAACTCCTCAAGGTAGCTCAAATTTGGCTATCCTTGACTGTAATTGATAGAGAATCATCTTAACTAAATGTGTTAAGTGGTCCCGGATGGTGAATTTTCAACATCCCTAGGACCGCGTGACTATCGAAGGATAAAATGCATTGTGTGCAAAAAGATTTTTTCCTGGTGGATTGTCCACCAATTTCTGACTGAACCTTAGAAAATAATTAAATTTTTGTCCTTCATAATGTATTTTTGTTGGAAAATCTTTATTTGTACTGATTTCTTGACATTTTCTAATTTATTTTTCCTTTACGGTTTTCTGGTGTTAATAATTTCCCCCTGATGTATGAGGTCTAGGAGGAACCGTATAGCCGAAATACACTACATTATATTTGTGACCCTTTTGAGAGAGAGAGAGAGAGAGAGTAACTTGTTGTGGATATAAGTAGAGGAACCCATTTTATGAAGTAAAAAATAAACTGTTTTCTGTAGGAAACATGTAAGTGATAAAACATGAAATATTTCTACGAGACGAGCATGTCCCATGCTCATGATGATGACTAGTTAATATAATTTAATATATATTGGTTTTGTCAAGTCACATTGTGGTAAGTGACCTATTCTTGGTTGACGATGAAGGTTGTTGATGCCCTCAAGGAAAATTTTTCTTTGAATAAAAAGGGTTGAATGTGGCACCCACATACATTGTCTTGGTATAGCAATTTTGGAGGAAGTGCTTAATATATGCATGGATCTTTGACTTCTGGGAACCTTCCCATGTAAGAATTACTGAAGGATATGCTTACTGATACATGGGTCTTTGACTAATTCTAATAGAGTGAAATGGTTATGAAATACAATACCATATTGACATGAAAACTAGTGTTGATGTCGAATGTCAAGGTGATCGATGACATCAATGGGAAATTTGAATTCCCATTGTGCTATTCAAGGATGACCCTATTGTGGTGGGCACTCACCCAAGGTACTACCTCCTTCTTGGAAAGTGATTTTTGAAGTCAATAGGAAGGAAGCATCAACCGATCGAAACAAGTACTCATACAAGGGATTAGGGTTTTTGATGTAATAGGGCGTAATGTGACAGGTAAACGAGACATGATGGAAAGAAGTGGATAAAAATAATGATGATGGTGGTTAATTAGCCCGAGGTTGGAGCTATAAATGTGAGTTGTGGTAGTCTTTTCTTATGGGGGAATCCCTTGGGTCGGTAGGACATCTAGGGTGGCTGTATGTTTTCTATAACTAACATGATTGCATGTGGTAAAGAATGTGAAACTATGACAAAGGGTGATTAAGGACTGTTGCCACGTAAGAAATTTAAATATCTGGGTGGAAGTATTTCTCCTAAAAAATCTTTGTATACTTGCAAAAAGAATATGAAAGTGGTTTAGATGTACAAGAATGGAGATGGGAGCCTGTATGATCCTACGCGATGATGCGATGAGTGTTTTTTGCTGAGGGTGGAGGCCCCATTGGTTGGTCTCGGTGTGAGGGTGATGAGGTGGATGGAATCTCATAGATGGGCTATGCTTATGAGGCTGTGGTAAGCCAAATTTGAAACACGGTGATGCATTTTTGTTGACTTGCTTGTAGAGAATGGTGGCCTAGGAATAGGTTTTTGATATGCAATGAGTAAAACTTAATGTTGGTTAATAACATATGCATGCAAATGATGTGGTTCTCGGGCTATATTTTGTGGCCATGGATCCAGGTAGTGACGTATGATCTAAATAAGTGATGGATGCCATGGAAGGTGCGGCTCTACCAACCTGCTAGGGTGTTTATCATATGCAAGGTGAGGTGATAATAAACATGGTAGGGTGATTGAAACCTATGGTTTATTCTTCTGAAGAAATGATGTCAGGATATGATAATATTTAGAGGGAAGCCTATCATACTAAGAATAGAATGATACATTCCATTTTACTTTTACTTCCTTGGAAGTATGGTGATTTGGTGCACCTACAACATCTGTGGCCAAGGCCCAAAGTAAAAGAATATTTTTCATACAAATATTCTAAAACAACATGAATTAAAATCAACAAGGGAGGGTGTACCTGAAGTTTAGTATGGAGGGAGGGGTGATGGGACCGAAAATAATTTTTTTCCAAAAACTAGAACAAGAAGCTCTAGATTGAAGATGACGAAGTGTTGATCATTATGTATCTCACGGTTTTACGATTGGATACCCTGAGCTCCAGTTATGGGCTCCTAAAAATGGTGAAAAGGGTGATATAAAGGCTAAGATTGTCATTTTTTAGGTCATTTGTGTTTTTTGAGCTTGAGAGGTCGGAGGCTAAGATTGGAGTGTTTATTTCTATTGCACTCAGCCAGAGCACAAGGGACTCACGCTGAGAGTTCCAGGTAGGAGCTATAACCTCATACTTTTCAATTTTTTCATTTTCATGCTAGGGGGAAATACAAGGGTAACTTGTATGACCTTTTTTTAGCTTAGATTTTTGAGGACCACGAGGGCAACTCTATGGGGGTCGTGCCTTCTTCATGGAAAGACTTGATATTTGTGCGGTGAATCCACGTATTTGTAAATTTTAGGCACACTTCTCTCTGCATTTGTGGGAGATATCGTCGCGAGGGCAGGGCGCCCATGTTTTTAAGCTACACGTGGTCCTTAAAAACTTGTAAGTTATGGTTTTTGAGTTTTTTATTGGTAAAAAATTGAGTTTTGTGTTTTTTTATGGTAGGATGCTTTTGAGTGAGATGGATTGGCCTGCCCTCTACACCCAGATGGTCCATGATCCAAATTCCTTCCTGTCCTTAGCACACTGGGGATTACTCAAATTCCTTGAGAACCCCATTCTGAGAAAACAGGACCTGTTCTTGCGATACCTGGATTGATGTTGGGACCGCGTTGATAGGGAGAAATTTTCGGCCAACAATAAGGGATCTCCCCGGAAAAAATTCTTGATTAGACTCTAAACTGTTTGTGATAGGGATCCCAACGGGGGTGTGGGTCCGGTTACCACTGAATATTCCTTTCCTTGGACACAAACGAGCCATGCAGACTTATGAACACATGATTATTCAGATAATACAAGACAAATGGTTGATGAATCTCAATGAACATAAAACACTACAAATAGCAAGACGAGTTAAAGAATGTAGCCAAAGGAAATGTTGTTAGCAGCACATCATTAGGGTCATGTTTGTGGAAGTTGTTCAAGCCAAAGAAGAAATAGTCATTTATGGTCACAACACCCTTCACTTCCTTAAGAGTTCTCAAATATAAGATAAATGTTAATAACAAAGTTTCTAACATCCCCTAATTCAATAAATTAGTATCATTAACACATTAAGTGAGATAAAATGTATAAATGATATAAGCAGAAAACGCAGATCAGTTAATCATAAAAAGATATTAGATACACGAGACAAAAATATTCATAGTGTTAACACATTAGTCCTCATTAGATCCAAGAGTGGAATCAAAAAAATTTTTCATATTCATTCTCAGAAAGGTGTATTCAATGCTATACAATTCTCTTTTCTCCTTTGGAGTCCCAAAAAAAAGATCCTCTACAATTCCCCAAACAAAGTATTTATAGAACTAAATCGACCCTTAGGTGTCCCTGAATTTTCACATTCCCGACTGTTGGCATACTCTACGACCTGAGGGACATTTGCGACTTGCAACTTGAGGTCCCGATGCAACTTGCAACCTTCCTCCTATTGCGACCTGCAACTTGTGCCTTTTCCTTGGTCAAGGAAGCAACTGTGTGATTCTGAGGTCCAGTAAGTCTACTTGTAGCTGATCCTTGAGGTACTTCTGCCATGCTAGGTAATCTGAAACAACTGGAGTTACCTGGGGAGTATCTTCTTTCAGTATATGGAAGCACTCGAGAGCATCTGGGATCAAGGTGCGCCTTTTCACTCCGATTTGATTTGATAATGAAGCCAGTTTGGTGTAGATTTGAACTGGAGTAACGATGAACTGTATGAGATTTTCCTGTGAGACAAGAAGATCCTGAGAGGTAGCTGCTTGTCTCATGGGTTGCAGGAATGTTTGAATTTCTTAAGCAACTTCTTCTCTTCTTTTCTCAGTGTCTAACGTACCCAAAGAAGGGATGTGGTGAGTTTTTTCGATTGAGTCGATTTCACTGATCAGGTGCTTGTAAGAAGACATTACCTTTTCCAGATCCTTGACCAGCTTGTATTTGGACTATATCTTCATCCGAATCTGAACCTAATCATTCTTTGTAAAGACCCAGTCCTTCCTGGGCAGAGTGTTAAGAGCCTGTGGGTATATGCTTGACCATCCTAGCATATTTTCCAAAGTAGTGGAGGCATCCTTTAGCTGTGCAGTCCTCCGTTTGGTCTTTGCTTATGCTTTCAGTAATGGAGTGACTGTCTGTTTTATTTTTAACATCTCTTCATATACATGTTTCATAGTGACTTCTAAAGTGCCTAACTCCCTTTGAATGGTGAGCGGCAAGTCATTGGCTTGGGTGCTTGTGAACTGTAGCCTCTGAACTTCTTCCTCCAACCCCTTCTTATCCTGTTCAGCCTAAGCTGCTCTTTTCTATGAATTTTGTAGCTGTAAAGAGAGAATCTCTCTGCTCATTCTCCTAACATTTTCCTCCGTGGCTACTACAAAGGAAATTCCTACTGTTGCGATCATTATTAGATTGGTCCTGGTATCCAAGACTATGTCCTTTTTCATTGTGGCGGCAAGAGGTGCAGCAGGGTTCCACTCTATAATTCTCCTCTTCTCTTACATGATCTTGTGTGTGAACTAGTCATAAGTTAGCCTTCTCAAATCCACGAATTCATCTTCCTATTCTTCAGAGGTGCCATGTTCTGAGAGAGTAAAATGCACACTTGTCGTAGGGGTTGTCTGAGGAACCTCGATGTGTGGAAGCTCTGTCTTTTTCCCTATTTCTGGAGGAGTTGTCTTACTGCCTTTTGCTTCCTTGGAGAAATCCTTCCTCCTTTGTTCAGCTTCCACTTCATCCTGCTTTTATTTTAACTAGCGCTCAGCTTCTTTATTGTCTTGTTCTTCTTTTAGTTTACACTCAGCCTCTTTCCTCTCTTCCTCTTCTTTCCTCTTTTTTTCCTCTTCCTCCCTTTTTCTATTCTGTTCCTCTTCCTCTTTTTTCCTACGAGCTTCTTCTACCTGCTTCCTTTTTTTCTCTTCCCTTGGTTGTTTCTTTTGCTTATCCTATTCTTTCTGTTGTGCTAGGGCATCCTGGGTCCTTCTGAGTTCCTCTTCTTTCGCCTACTCCTCAGCTTCTCATTGTGCCTTAGCCTCTCTATCTCTTCACTCCTTTTGATGTTTAGAAATACCACCGCCTGTATTAGTCCTAGGTTTCTTGGCTTTGGAAGATGAGGCTCCTCCTATCGTGTGGATCCTTTCTTCTAAAGTTTTATTATCTTATTCCTCTTGATCGGTCGATTCTTCTGGAGCGGCCTCCTTATCCTTATTGTACCAGTTCCTGATTTGATCTTTGGCTGGGCACTCCGTGTGCTGGAAACTCCATTTGAATTTGGCCTATTTGCAATGCCCGGGGACAATTCTTTCAGGATCATATGTCCAGTGCGATACGAGCGGAAAATGGAAACCCTTGGTTTCCTCAGCCTCTGCTTCTACTTCTCTGAAATCTCTGACAGTGTAGGCGCCAATAGTAAGTGGGAGAGTCGGCCATGGTTTCTTCTTGCCTTTGGTGAGGAACTTGGAAAACTCGCTCGTCATCTGGTAACATACTTCTTGCGAGAGCAATTTATCAGGGATGAACTGAGGTAGCGCGTGGGGTGACTTGCATGAACCGAAAACCTGATAAAAGTACTATCTTTAATGCGAAACTAGCTAGCTAATAGGGTTATTGTCTCCATGGCTCGACTAGACATGGACGGGCAAACTTTGCCAAAAACTTTTCCATAAAGTGAGGGGATGAAGTTATGTGAGATTGATTCGATGTCTTGCTTGTACTTAGAGGCCCAAGATACCTACAACTCTTTGTGGATTGGCCCGCCACACTCTGCATCCCAGTTATGAGACCATCCAGTAAATTTACATCTCGTGCATACTGCATCCAATAGATAGGAGGCCATGTAGAATTTGGATTCACACCCTTCATCGGGTGCTTGCACTGATGATATGTTTGACCTGAGGGCTACTACTATTAGGCTGGCCCAGTTGAAATGGGTGCCATGCATGGTAACAATGTACATGAGGGAAACCCAAGTACCATTGAAGGTGGTGGCATCTTGTTGGCCATACATCCTGCATAACATTGCTGCCACCAACTTATAGAATTTCTTGAGGCCCGCTATTTTATATTCCTGATCCTTCCTAAATTTTAAATTTTTTGGGTCCTCCCACCATCCCCTTAATTTCTTGGGTATGGGGATTGCATGAGTAGTAGCCCATTCAGCGTTGAAAGTCTATTCCCAAGTGAGGAGTGCATACTAAAACTCTTCATCCTGCCCTTTTATATTTGCAAATGACTTTCCTACATGATCTCAGATGACCCAGGTTCTGGAGTCAACTTTCTGCAAGATCCATTCGATCATCTCTACACATGGAAAAATGGGTGGATGGGACCCTGCATAGTGTAGTTTAGACCTCTTGACCTAAACATACACTTGCCAGTCTGGGAGGTCTTCTGGAAACTAAGGCTTCATGAACTCTTGGTATACTTGATACCAAATCATGCTATCACCTTTCCTAAACATGCAAGCAGTGTCTCCATAGATAGGAGGAGGGGAAGGAGGCATCCCTTCTCCTGAAATTTCTACTTCAGGACTCTTGCCTCTTTTTCGCACTGTCGGGGGCCCCATATTGCTTGAGGATGAAGATATGGACACACACTCAAGATCGACTTCGATGTTCCCCAACATATTCATGAAATAGTCCCACGATAAGATGGATGACATAATTATAAATACTTAGGATGCTGCTACTTCTGCTTAACTATTATTTAGGAAAAAGGGTAGACCTATGAGTTGGCGACCTTACGATTAAGTCGCTGGGTCACTAAGGCGCGCCAGTTCAAACTTTCAAAGGAATGCGACTTGGCGACTTGCGACCAGGTCACTGGGTCACCAGGTTGCATCGATGTAAATTCTCAAGGAAATGTGACTTGGCAACTTGGCGACTAGGTCATGGGGTAGCGTGGTGGGCTGGCACTAGGCGATGAGAAACTTGGAAACCTAGTGACTTAGCGACCAAGTCGTGGGGTCACAAAATCACCCAGTCGCAGAGTTTTGGGGTCGCACTAGGGCTCTGTCAATGTCTTACGTGGATATCAAGGCTTTTGAGGAGGGAAAAGGAAAGTTAACACTCAAAAGAAAGAACATTTGGGCCTTGATGTTTTCCCTAGGCCTATTGAGAAAGGTGTTTGAGATCGTCATTGGGGAAGAGTGGCTTCAGAGAAAAGAATAGAGGTTATATGTCATGAGGGAGAAAGGTAAATCCTGAATAGGGCTAGCAAGGAGCTTGAATGGGGCCAGGGCAGGGATAAATAAGCCAAGGGTGTTACACAACATTTTGTCACTATCCCCACAATCCCCAACTCGCACATTGTAGGGTTGTTTCTATGACCAATGAGCAGTGCCATGATTTGCAAATACCATCCTTGCATCCCTTTTGATGAAAGCAACATTCTTCTTGTTGACAATTCCCTAAGCAAAGCTGTAAAAATCCCTATTTTTTCCTTGGCACGAGTAGCTAGTTACACCCTCGCGCTGACAGGGAAACTTAACACTAAGCCCACACCATTTGGTGCTCTGTGCTAGTTAGACACCCGCGCCAAGCTATTTGTGGAATGTTTTTTTAAAATAGAGGCAAAGGTTCCATTCCAACCACCTCAAGGATGAGTCATTGGGAGTGGTTGAACTGAAATAACCATAGACTCCTTCCTTTAGCTAGTATTTTCCACCTCCCTTGGAAATCTCCTAAAGGATAGGACTCTATCCCACCTTTGTAGGGATCCCAACCTCCTCCTTTTCCTCTATAAAAGAAACTATCTCTTTTAGTAGAAACTAGCTGAACTGGGAGAATTATACATACTATAGCTGAGCTGCTAGAGAAGATAGAATGAGAAGGAATTACTTGTTAGGATATTCCGACACATATGAAATAGTTAAGAATAACTTATTCTAGTGTACAGTTAGCTAAAGTGTGTTTCTTTACCATGTACATTTGTAACTTATAATCCGATGGTCACGATTTGTAGTGATCCTACGGTTATCTCTCACCTCGGTATTAATGGTACTTGATCCGTGGCTTAACACCCGATTGGTCCATGATCTCTATTTAAAGAGCATGGAGGGTAATTTTTCCGGTAACCGTTTAGGAGAGCAACATATGTAACTTTTCTTTTATATTAATAAATTCCCTGAAGTGGCCGCGTTGGCTCAGGGCGTGGACTGTTTCCCTCTTTGAGGGTTTTAACCACGTGATTATACTGGTGTAATGATTTGTGATCTTTTTGTGAGCAGTCACCTTTGGTTCTTGATCGACGGAAATTACCTTGTAAATTCCTACATGGTATCAGAGCTATTTTGAGGGTCGCATCCATTGCCGATCAAAATCTGAAGCTGGTTTGACTACATGTGAATGTCATTTTGTAGATATACTATTTCTAAACATTTTTTCGCTTGGAGAACTACTCGATTGTGTCCAGAGTGTCTGTTACAATGAGGAACACCTTTCGTTTCATGCAAAAAGGTTTCCGGCTGCCCAAGTTATGTCAGTTTAGATCTGGAGGTATAAAGCATCTATTTTGCAGTTATATTTGTTAATCGTTCTACTTATTTCGGTTTTTTTCTCTGTATTAAGGTTTTATTTATTTGCCATATCTATACCCTCTTCTCTATATATGCTCTTTGTTGTGCGCTCTATGCGATCTCGGCAAATGAGAAATAGCAAAAAGGGATTTTTTTGCTACGTATGCTCTTTCCCCGCATCTTTTTGCAATCTCGGGAAATCAAAAATAGTGAAAAAAGTGATAGTTGCCAGTAAGGATAACCGAGAATCTAACATTCTGTGGTAAGGCTTTGCATTTCATTTTTTTTGCTCTTTTTTTTTGTTTTTTGTGCAGGAAAAGGCACACACACCGAATAATAATAATAATAAATCCCCCTTTCTCTCTAAAATAACATGATCTTTTTACTATCTCTTGGTGAGGGGTTACTTTATGAGAATAGAGGTATTGGGTTCAAGTCTCCTTCTCAAGCTTCTTTTGTAAAATGTTTTTGTTCAAAGGGGTGGAATCGTTTTTTTTAAAAAAACGCGCCCTTAGTACGTTCTGCAACTATTAGCGCATCTACAACTCGAGATTTTTCAAAAGGCATACATATTCATCGGAAGCCATTTTTCGAGACGGTTATTCTTAACAACACTAATTATTTCCAATGGCTACCTCACATGGTAGATATACTTCGAAGTAAAGGGCTTTATAGAATAGCCATAGGTCAAGAAACTAAACCTTCCAATGATGATAAAGTTCCTAAATAGGAAAATAAACAAGATCAAGCACGAGGGTTGATAGAAATGTCCATTGTTCAAGATCTTCGATTTCACATCCTTGACATTGACACCCCTGATAAAGCCCTAGAAAAGCTAAATAATGTTTTTGACATTCAAAATCAAATCAGGGCCTACTAGCTTGAAAATGAGTTGCTTACTTTGGACCCTAATAATTTCTCCTCTATTGAAGACTTTTTGTCCAAATTCAAGACCCTTAGACTTCTTTTAGAAGGTTGTAAGGTCAAAAAGGAAGATGGTAGCCTCATATATTTCATTCTTGCTAAGCTTGGTCCTGCATACTCTGTATTTGTTTCCGCCTTCCATTCCACCAGAGAAGCCATCATTTCTTCAGGAACCACCTACAAGAATCCCTCTTTTGATGCCTTTTGTGATTCTTTGATAAGAGAACAAGAAAAAAATTTACACCTTGGTCTTATCACTGCTGGAAGCGCTTCTAAGAAAGTCTTAGCAACCCAACAACAACCATATCAAAAGAATCCCAAGAAGCAGTATCCTAAAAAATATGGTCCTAAACCAAACAAGGGCCCTAAGCAATTTCAGCCACAAACTGAAAAATCAAATCACCAAAATAATAAGGCAAATCAAAACAAAGGGAAGAAGGCAGATAGACATTGCAACTTTTGCAATTGGGATGGCCATATAGAGTCCAAATGTTTTAAGAAGATGGAAGCCTTAGAAGCAACAATGAAGAAGCACAACATCAATTTGGAGCACTCTTCACCTTCATCTTCAAGCATGGCACTTTCTGCTTGTGGTTGTCAAGCATCAAGATATGGTTATGCATTAAATGTATCTTCTTCTTCTCCTTCTCATGAGTGGCTCATTGATTCTGGAGCTTCTTACCACATGGCTAAAAATAAATCCATGTTTTCTTCTTTAAATTATTGTAACACCAAACATATTTATGTTGGTGATGATAGATCTCTTAGTGTTGTAGGATCTGGAACCATTCATCTAGATAATGGTCAGTTTAATGATGTACTATGTGTTCCTACCTTGTCATGCAGCCTTCTATCTATTTATCAGATAACTCATTCAGGTGAAGGGAAAATAGTAGAATTCTCACCTCATGATGTTGTAATCAAGGACCTCAAAGATCCTAAACATATTTTAGCTACTGGCATTGCTGATGATTCCACAAGGTTGTATAAGTTTGAAAACTTTGGGTCATCCTCTCTTCCCTCCGTTTTTGTTGCTCATAATGATGATGTGAGCAAACTTTGGCATGAGCGATTTGGTCACTTAAACTATTGCTCTCTTCAAACTCTATGTAAGGAAAATATGGTGACGGGCCTTCCTATGGTATCTTGCCGAGATGGTGTTTGCTCTGGATGTGTACTCGGAAAACATCATCGGGATAGTTTTGACAAACGTGCCTCTTGGCACGCTTCAGCCCCTTTGCAGCTTGTGCACAGTGATTTATGTGGTCCACTTCCTGTTGTTTCTTTCTCTAGTTGCAAGTACTTCTTAACTTTCATTGATGATTTTTCCAGACGCACTTGGGTATATTTCTTAAAACTCAAGAGTGAATTTTTTAACATGTTCTTGGCCTTCAAGGCCTTTGTTGAGAAACAATCTGGACATCAAATTCTTAAGTTAAGATCAGAAAATGGCGGAGAATATGTTAACAACAAATTTATCAACTTCTGCACTGAGCATGGCATTCAATTGCAACATACTGTTCCATATACTCCACAACAAAATGGTGTAGTTGAAAGGAATAATCGCACCTTAAAAGAAATGGCTAATTGTATGCTTCAATGTAAAGGACTTGGTCTCAATTTTTGGGCAGAAGCCATTAACTGTGCAAATTACATAGTAAATCGCACTCCTACTAAGGTTTTAAAGAATATAACTCTAGAAGAAGCTTGGAGCTCAATCAAACCAGATGTAAGTCACTTTCGTGTTTTTGGAAGTGATGCTTGGGCCTATATTCCAGATGCGAAACATAAAGCCTTAGAACCTAAGAGTGAAAAATGTATTTTTGTTGGATATTCTGAAGATGTCAAAGGATATAGACTTCTTCAACCAAAATCCAAAAATATTATCATTAGAAGAGATGTAAAATTTGATGAAAATATATCGGCCTACGAGCCTAGTTCGGCAAGTGTGCCACCTTTGGCCTGCAAGCCTGATTCGGCATATGTGCCACCTCTCTCTCTCTCTTCTATTTTTAATAGCATTCCTTCTAGTTCAAATGATGACAGTGAAGATGACAATCCTCCTCCACCTCGTGAAATTATTCCTTATACTCCACCACTTCCAAGATGGGTCCACTCTACTCGGGATGCAGCAAGTTCTCTTGCAGGTGACACTGCCGATCGACGACGTACACATTCTCAGTTCGAAAGAGCTTCTTCCTTATTGGCTCAAGTTCCAGAAAAACTTGATCCAGAAACTTTTGAAGAAGCCTCCGGTCATCCAGATTAGGATGAAGCTACGAATGAAGAGTATCATTCCTTATTGGAAAACAATACTTGGGATCTTGTTCCTCTTCCAAAAGGAAGAAAACTTGTCAGATGCAGATGGGTTTACAAAACCAAGTTTGGACCAGATGGAAAAGTGGATAGACATAAAGCTCATCTTGTTGCTAAAGGATTTTCACAAGTTGAAGGCATTGACTATACTGAAACCTTCTCCCCTGTTGCCAAAATGAATTCTATCCGCCTTGTTCTTTCCCTTGTTACCTCCTTTAAATGGGAAGTCCATCAGATGGATGTTAAATCTGCCTTCTTACATGGAGATTTGCATGAAAAAATCTACATGGAACAACCCCCTGGCTTTATCCAAAAAGACTCCAGCCTTGTTTATCGCCTTAGGAAGTCTCTCTATGGTCTCAAACAAGCTCCTCGGGCTTGGTATGCCAAAATGGATAGATTTCTATTAGATAATGGCTTTTCTAGGTGTCATTCTGACAACACTGTCTACACCAAGAAAGTGGGTAAGTCTTTCACCATCCTTGTTCTTTATGTTGATGATCTTATCCTTACTAGTAGTGATCCAAACCATATAAACCATGTGAAGTCTAGCCTCAAAAAGAAGTTTGAAATGACAAACTTAGGACACTTGCATTATTTCCTTGGTCTTCAAGTCTTGCAATCCAAGGAAGGCATTACCCTCTCTCAATCCAAGTATGCCTGTGATCTTCTACACCACTTTCACATGGAATACTGTAAGCCAGCCCCTTCTCCCTTTCAGTCTAGAATCAAGCTTTCATTCACTTGTACTACCCCTGAATTTGATGCTACCTTATACCGTCAACTTTTTGGTAAACTTTTGTATCCAACCCATACCTGTCCTGACCTTTCCTTTTCCATTGGTCTTGTCGCTCGGTTTATGCACCAACCTCATGAAATTCACTGGAAAGCAGCTAAAAGAATACTT
The DNA here is from genome assembly GCA_034641835.2 of Pinus albicaulis. NCBI lineage: Eukaryota > Viridiplantae > Streptophyta > Pinopsida > Pinales > Pinaceae > Pinus > Pinus albicaulis. Next base: position 36,774 of record JAXQQM020075169.1, read on the forward strand.
CAATATATTCGAGGTACAATTCAGTTCAGGATTCATTACAGTTAAGGAGCATCTCCCTTGTTGATTGGTTTCATTGATTCTGATTGGGATGGTGACCCTGATGATCGGAAGTCCGCTGCATGATATGTATTCACTCTTGGTTCGGGACCTATTACTTGGTCTTGTAAGAAACAAAGTGCCATCTCCCTTTCTTCAACAGAAGCAGAGTATCGTGCTGCAGTTGAAGCTAGCAAGGAAGCCATGTGGCTTCGTCAGATCCTGTCTGAATTTGGTCTTCATCAGCAGCATCCAACTACACTTTGGTGTGATACTCGAGAGTTCCATTTAGCTATGTAAAGATCCGGTTGACATCAACGTATGAAAAAATTGAACTCCACATACACTTCATCGAAATCTCATTCATGATCGTGATCTTGAAGTGCGGTATTGTCCGACAAATGATCAAGTAGCGGAAATGTCTTTACGAAGGCTCTCACGAAGTGAAGTTTACCAAATTCGATCCATGCTTGGAGTTCAATTTGTCTGTTAAGGGGGATAGGCTCTAATGCCTCCCTTCCTTCTCCTATTGTGTCACTTTTGTAAATCCTTCAATCTATCCCAATTTGTTCTTAAGGGGGGATGTTAGGATATTTCGACACATAGGAAATAGCTCCTTTTGTGTCACCTTTGTAAATCCTTCGGTCCTATCCCAAGTTGTTCTTAAGGGGGGATGTTAGGATATTCCAACACATAGGAAATAGTTAAGAATAACTTAGTCTAGTGTAGAGTTAGGTAAAGTGTGTTTCTTTACCATGTACATTTGTAACTTATAATCCGATGGTCCAGATTTGTAGTGATCTGACAGTTATCTCTCACCTCAGTATTAACAGAACTTGATCCATGGCTTAACACCCGATTGGTCCATGATCTATATTTAAAGAGCATGGAGGGTAATTTGTCCAGTAACCGTTTATGAGAGAAAAATATTTAACTTTAATTTTATATTAATAAATTCCCTGAAGTGGCCGTGTTGGCTTAAGGCATGGACTGTTTCCCTCTTTGAGGGTTTTAACCACGAGATTATACTGGTGTACTAATTTGTGATCTGTTTGTGAGCAGTGACCTTTGGTTCTTGATCTACGGAACTTACCTTGTAAATTCCTACATTAATTTGAGGAAAGCTTGAGTCGATGACTTCTAAGAGAGCTTAAGTCCTGTCTGAATTCCCTGACCAACATTTGAGACATGCTTCGCCTGAACCCTGCTGGAGGAGACTGTAATGTCAAAGCATCGGTTGTACTCTTCCTTCTATTCATTTATATACATGACTACTATTTGGTTCCACTATTGTGTTATGATTTTTATTTGATGTGATATGTTTAGCCCTCTTTGACTATCTAACAGTTATGAGTGAAACTATTATGTCGTATGTTGTTCTTGTTCTTTATCTTATGTGTAGGTATCTGAGCGTAACAGCGAATGGATTTTGATTTGCTAAGGAAGGAACGAGAGGCCATTACTCTTTCTGTAATGATGACATCGTTGGATTCAAGGTAGGTCAATCTACCATGTCTTTTGTTCATTCATTAACTAGGAAGCAACACTTTAGCGTGTCCTTTTGTTACTAGACCCACCCTAGGGCTAGAGGGATCGTCTTTGTCCATAGAGAGGATTTACCTTCATAACAAGGGGTAAAGGGGAAAATGGAAAAAATTAATCACAAAGGAAACAACAAGAGGATTAGGCAACTTACCTAAGAAAAATGCACTCCAGCTGGCTTGTTAGAGGCGTTTTATTGCCCACCCACCCACGCGACCCTTTTATTTATAAAGCGGTTGCACCTGCGGTCAATTAATGAGGGTCGTTGGGTCGCAAATTAGATTAGCTTGATGATATGTACAAGCTTTTGACCTTGTGACCTAGAAACCTGGGGGTCGCAAGGTTGTAGGGTCACATGGTCGCAATTCTTAGGATTTAGCCTCTTATGCGACCTTGCGACTTGGCGACCTGGGGGTCGCAAGGTCACAGGGTTGCAATTATTAGGATTTAATCAGTTCTGCGACTTTGCATTTTTCATCTTAAAAGAGTGGACCTGGATTAGACTCTATCTTTACCGAAAGGTTAGGGGCTAAAAAATTTAAAAGGGGCGAAATTTTGGAGGGTGTTATAGCAGCTATAACAAATGGTGATTCACTGGTAGGACCCAGGATATCTGTCAATGCCTCATCTTGAAGGGGGCAGGGGGCAGGCTTAGAAAGTTGTTCCTTTCACCCCGTGGGTCTCACTACTTTCATCCTTGGACCTTGCGTGTTTGCTCCACCTATTTTCATGCCCCAGGGTGTTGTTTCACTATGCTTTCCTTCCTGGAGACCAGATGGAAAGGGCTGGTGTAAATTCTAGGATTTCCAGGATTTGGTGTAGTTACTTCATCCTCATTGTGTTTCTCCGCTGCCAATGAACCTGGTGGTCCCGGTGGAGTTATGGACGTTGCTCCACTGCCAACGAGCTTGGTCAGTACCCCGGCGGAGTCGTCGCATCGCCTCTCTGCACAGGAAGCCTTTCTCAATCCTTTACCCTTTATTGGTGTGCTAATAGCACTTATTTAAATTTTCTCAAGGCACTTATTTAATGGCAGCAAGTATTTCCTGGGCGGATGAGGGATACTGACTTATTTTTCTTACAAGAGACGTTTCTCCTGGTCTATATGAGGACTTATGGGTTTTCTTGGATATCCTTTCGTCACCTGAGGTTTTCTCTGTCCCCTTTCCATCTAGTGACCGATTTCACCGAAGCTTTATTTTGTACAACATTCCCTTGGGCCAGCATACTAGGTAAGCTACCTACGCTTGGTTCCTGGGACTTGGTCATGTTTTCCCCATTGGGTGCCTATCACAAGCAAGCTCATGCCACTTTTTGCGTTCTAGGGATGATTCTTCATCAGCATAGATTCCGACACAGTATGCCAATCGAGTAAATTCTACAAATCTCCTTCAACCTGAGGTACCAAAGGGAAAGATTCACCGAGAGCCTGCTCATAACAAGCGATTTATTGAAAACATAAAACAATGAAAATAAAGAAAACAAAACAAAACTATGGTACAAGGTGTTGTGACAGCCCCTTGGGGATGTCAATGAAATAGTGTTTAAGGTCGTGCTCGTTTACCGGGAGGACCTCAATCCTTCCCTTAAGGGCTTGTAGCCTATAAGTGTGAGGGTTAGCCTTTTCTTTGATTTGGAAGGGACATGTCCACAGGGCATGAAATTTGGAGTGTTTCCCTTTATCTTCGTGAGCTTTTTCCAATTTGAGGACAAGTTTGCCTACTTCAAAAACCTTGTTTCCAACGGACTTTTTATCGAACCATCGTCTTATCCAACCCTGGTGGATGGCGAATTTTTCTTGGGTTTTTAGCCTTTCCTCCTCCAGTTTCAACAATGTGTCTATTCAGGCCTATAAGGTAGGGCAAGGAATGCCATGAGTTTCTTGAGATAATTGAAAGGCTGGGAGAGATAATTTGGGATGAAGGATAACCTCTTTTCCGTACATAAGGAAAAATGGGGAGGTGCCCAAAGAGGATTTGGGTGTGACACGATAAGCCCATAGGGCATTATGGAGTGTGTTATGCAAGCTTCGTTGTTGGGACAACAGATTCTTTTTTATGATGCAGATGAGGTTCTTATTGGTTGACTCGGTTAACCCGTTTCCTTGGGGGTGATAGTTGGCAGAGTGTTTGAGCACTATACTGTTTTCTAGAGAAAACTAATATAATTTGAATGATGAAAAATAAGTTATGTTATCAAAAACAAGGGAGGTTGGAATGCCAAACCTGGTCATGATGTGTTGAGTGACAAAAGCTATTACCTCTTGACCGTTGATTTTATGAAACAATATTGCATCAGCCCACCTTGTGAAGTAGTCCGTAGCTGTGAGGATGTATCTATGTTTCTTGGCAGAGTGTGGTAAGATTTCCCCGATCACATCAAGTCCCCACTGCTGGAAAGTTTCTTCCACCGCGGTGGACTGCAACGGGGTGGATGGTTGTATTTCCCTGTTGGTGAATTTTTTACATTGGAGGCATTTCTGAACACAAGCATGTGCATCCTTGAATAGAGTGGACCAATAGAAACCAGAACACGTGATCTTGTGAGCGGTGGTGTCCCCCACATAGTGCCCATCGGCCAGACCATCATGAAGATCTGTCAAGACTTTCTGTGCCTCATCATGTTCCAAACAACGTAGCAGAACTCCATTGTGGTGCTTGTGGAACAAATTTCTCCGCATTAGCTGGTAGGATGTAGATTTCAGCCTTATCGCATGTTTCTGCTGGGTGGTTAAAGTGGGGTCCATGATACCATGGCTCAGATATTGTTGAAGATAAATGTACCATGAGGAGGTATTCTGTTGGGGTGTATTATCAGTTTGATACATGTCGATTGCGTGTTCCCAACTCTACTCTTCATTTCATCGCGAGTTTGCAGCTTCCACGGCCATCCGGCATAGCCCTTGGCCTTTTATAGTGTGTGTCGGCTTGAATTCTAGGTCATACTCTTGAAGGCAAGTCATCTATTTGCCTCGTCTCTCGCCTAGCTCTTGTTGTACGAAAAGTGAGTGAACAGCTGGGTGAGGTACAAATATTGTGACACGACTCTTCAAAATATATGGCCTGAAGTGTTTGACTGCCTTGTACACCACGTAAGCTTGCTTGTCAATATCTGGATAATTCAGCTCGGCACCTTGCAATCCTACACTCATGAATGATATGGGCCGCTCATCATTGTTTCCATATTTCTGAGTGAGGACGGTCGCGAGAGATGAATCTGAGGTGAAGGTGTACAAGATAAAGATTTTGCTGAAATCTGAACTATGAAGAGCAGGTGCTTCTACGATGGCCTGCTTGATGTTATTGAACGCTTCTTTCTCGAGAGAATTCCATTTGAAGTTTGTGTTCTTCTTGATCATATCTTGCAGAGGTTTCACTATTTGGGTGAAGTCTGATATAAATTTTTGCATGAAGTTTATTTTTCCAAGGAAAGACTGCATGGACTTCTTGCCACTTGGGGGAGGAATCTGGGCGATGACTTTTGCGCGTTCTAGATCCACCACTATGTCGTCTCGAGTTATGATGTGTCCTAACAGATTTCCTTCAAAGACAAAAAAAACACTTTTCTTTGGACTAAGTGAGATCCTGTATTTTCGTCACCTTTCAAAAATATGCTTGAGGTGATGTAAATGGTCACACCTGCGTTTTTAAAACATGGTGACATCGTCAAGGTATACTACCATGCTTTGCCCCATTAGGCCCTGAAAAGCGATTTTCATGGATCTTTGGAAGGTTTCCTCAGTGTTGATCAGGCCAAAGGGCATGCGTCTGAACGCGAATGTCCCCCATTTAGTTATGAATTTGGTTTTCATCCAATCAGGCTCAACCACTAGTACTTGGTTGTAACCTGAAAAACCATCTAATAATGAGAACATTTCTGACCCTGATACTTCTTGAAGGATATGATCCATAGGTGGCACTAGGTAGTTGTCCTTGTCTGAAGCTTTTTTCAAATTTCAGAAGTCTACGCATAAATAGATTTTTCCAGATTTCTTACAGACGGGAACCAAATTCGACGCTTAGGTTGAATGCCAGACATTGAAAATTATATGCGCATCCAATATTTTATTCAGTTCCTTTTGGATCATTGGCTCTAAAGTAGTTTGTACTTTCCTCAGCTTTTGTTGGAATGGTTTCACTCCTTGTTTCATGGGTATCATGTGGTGAATGATTCATGTGTCATATATTCGTAGCTCATCATATGTCCAACCAAACACATCTCAGTATTTCTTGAATAACTCGGTGAGAGATTGTCTCTCCTGTGGGGTGCATTCATTACCGAGGTTGACGAATTTGGGTTCCTTCTCCATCCTAAGTTTTATTTGCTGGTGTACTAACATGGAACTCTGCAGCTTCATGTTGGGAGGTCCTCGAAAATGGTTCTGTAAATCAAACAACTTTTCGAGCGACACAATCCCTTTGGGTATGGGGTTTCCCTTATGATCCCCTTGTTCCTTTTGCAAGGCCAAATCATGATCCTCTTCTTATATAACCACATCTTTAAACACGTCTGTATTGAGCATGAAATATAGTACTTGTTCATCATCATTAAAAACGCGCAGATTAGTGACATTGTTTGGTACGGAAGGCTTGTACATAATTTCAATATAAAATCCATCTCTAAGTGGGGTGAACCTAGTAGCAGCATTGGCAAGTGTATCAGCAGCTGCATTGTGCATTCTAAGTATAGATTTAATACCGAAAGCATCAAAAGCATAAATTAAACGCCATACCTCTTGTTGGTAACCTTTCAAATGCGGAGACAAGAAATGAATGGTGTTACGTACCTGACGTGTGATAATATCAGAATATCCAATTACCTTTAAACAACTGAATTTGAGATATATGGCTTTATTGAGCCCGAGAATCAATGCTTCATACTCGGTTGTATTATTTGTGCACTGGAACTCTAGCCAGAAGGAGATTAGAAACTTGTTCTTTTGAGGATCCAATAGAATACAACCTGCGCCGACCCCATCATGGGTCTTGGAACCGTCATAGTACAAGGTCCAAATTTCATCTTATGATTTCACAAGGCTATCTGAGCACATGGGAGACGTACTCGGGGCAGCGACTTCTAGTCGTTTTTTTTCTTAGGCGGAGTGGCTGTCAATGACCAAAAAAAATTCTGATTGGATGTCTTGGGTGACCAGAAACTGAGGGGTTTGATAGCACCCAAATATAGATTATAAGAAACACATGCCTAGTTCTTCTTGTCCGAAACTAGTGGTTTCATTGTTTGCGTCTAGATCGGTCACCGTGTGTTTCATGTAAGGTTCGATATCGACCCAAATTTTATTGTTCCTACCCTTGTATGGGAGCCACAAGTGGGATCAGTCAGTGGTGAAGTATCCTTACAGTTTTCTAGACCAATCTCTACTCAAGAGAAGACCATAGGCTTTAGGGTTTTCCACGATAACTATGTCTATGCACTTATTTACCCTGGTATCAGAGGATAAGCATAAAATGACGTTATTCAATTCCCCCACGATGAGAACCTGGGATCTATCGAGCTGAATGATCTTGGCGTCAGTTTTCTCGTGGTGGATATTTAACTTCTTGCATACAGACAAGGGCATAACATTTGTGGGTGCACCAAAATCGACTAGGAAGTTATGGACATTGAAGTTGAAGATCTCAAAAGATAAGAGGAAAGGGGGGGTGGACCCCCTTGAATTTGCATTAACAAAATTCATAATAGAATGGGGGCTGGTAGCAGCTTGGGCAGATGTGGTACTCATGAGTTTGGATGATGATGGGTTGGAAAATTATTTGAGAATAAGATCTCATTGATTCGCAATATGAATGAGTTCGTAGAGGGAACTGTTGGCCCACGTTTTCTTCATATATTCTATAATGTTATTCCCAGAATCTAGGTGCGAGATAGGTTCAGCGACAACTTTCAGAGAACCTACTGATGATCTAGCCTTTTGGTTTGCTTGGGCATTGGTTGGGCTAGATTTTTCTAGAGTTTCAGTTTGGTTCTCCTTGTTGGGTGGAATTATTTTCCGTAAGAAAGCTTTTCTTTTCTCCTCAAAATATTGTTCTGGGACCGGGCCTTTGCTCCTTAAGTTATAGTTTCAAGGGGGTTTGGATTTGGGGTCATTAGCCAAGTTTATTTTAGTTGTGGAAGGAGGGTTTTCCCCACGGATCACCTCGAAGGCAAGGACAGCGGAACCCATATCCTCATCCAGGGGAGAGGCTTCCTCGTTATCTGAAATATCCTCCTCCTCTAAATCCCCAGGGGTCTATTCTTCTAAAATTTTATTTACCATGGTAGTCATGTTATTGATCCACTCGGGGTAAGTTTTCTCTGAGTGGGAGGCTTGATGAAAAGAACAGAAATTATCTTTGCCGATTTCTTCAACGTTAAGGCCAGCACTTAAGTTTGATGGAGGTCGGTTGATAGTTGGGATATTCTTTCTAAAGAAAGGTTTCTGTGTTTTGGTGCCTGAGGCAGAGTCATTGTTTTTCCTCTTTAAATTGGAGACTTTGTTTTTTAATAGCTTGAGAGACTTTGTGATACTTTCATAGTCGAAAGGGTCTTTGTCTTTGTCTCTGGACTTATGAGTTGAGGATTGAGCTCTCTTCGTGGCCGGCTTTGGATCGTCCTGACCATCATGGTTAATGGCTCCTATGGATAGAATTTCCTTTTCGATAGCAAGGGAAGTGGTGTAGTTTGCTGCTAGGGTAGCTCTAGATTTTCGTTTTACAAACACGGTAATATCCCAAGGGAGAGCCCTTGTGTAGTAGTCAATGGTAATGGAATCATCTAGGTCCATGTTTGGAGGGAATTTGTTCAATATATTTGTGAAGCGCTGATTGAAGACTTTGACTTTCTCCTTCTTCTATAATTTCAAAGTACTAAGTTCAGTGAGGAGCATAGAAGGAGTTTTGTCTTCCGAAAACTTTTGGAGGAAAGTATGGCAGAATTTCTCCCAGGAAGAAATGGAAGCAACAGGGAGAGTTTGGTACCATGTAGCAACTTTATTTTCTAAAGTATGAGGAAAGAGCTGACATGCTACATCATCATAATGCACTCTCATCATTTGCGAAGCCAAGTAGAAGTTTCTTATGTGATCTTCGGCTAGCGTAACTTTCTCGGAGTCAAACTTAGGGAGGTGCTTCTCAGGGTGTTGAGGCATGTCATGGAGGAGACCGTGGAGACCTAGGGGAGACTATGCCATCCAAGCCAGTGGTTTTACATGCCTAGCCTTATGGTGGAGTGGTATATATATATGCCCCATTTCACTTTCGGACTCACTTCCCATGCTAGATCCAGAGGCCTTACCCTCATGGTGAGAGTGCATGTCTTGGTTCCCCCCCACAGTTCCCCACATTCCTGATGTTTCTCCAATTATAAAGGAAAGGTAATATGTTTTGGTTTCGTTGGTGGTGAGGGTGACCCATATTTTGACCTTACCCATGACCTCTATCTCCCCGACCCCTGTTTCCCCAACCCCTCACAGTTGCTCCTTCAGGATGGTTATTTTCTTGAGTGTCATCATTCAAAGGTTGGTTAGGTTGGGTTTCAGTGATTTCAGGACTGCCTCCTTCAATCCCTCGAGGACTATCAGGGGGTTCTGCCGAATTACGCTCAACTGCATCTGTATAATCTTCTATCATGAGACCTACCAGCTAAGGTAGGGAATTGACTAGGGCTCCCTGGTAAGTCGAGTTAGCTACGGGAATTTGAGGGTTGACTAAGGAACCAGTGGTCAAGATATTTTTCAAGCCTCTGATTAGGTCACGGGTAATCGAGCGCAGGGCCCTCAGCTGGTCTGAGGTGATCTCATAGTAAGGGGGTTCATCTCCTAAGGAATTTTCAGGGGGCGGAGGACTAGTATTTTCATACATGATCTCCCCCTGTGGGGTTTGCAATGGGACGTTACTTGTGTGCTGGGAGCTTGCCATTCAAGCCTTCCTTCTAGCGCCAAATCTATTGACGAGGAGAAATTTCCGGCCAACAGTAAGGGATCTGCTAGGGAAAAAGTCCCGATTAGACTCTACACCATTTGTGATAGGGATCCCATTCGGGGTTTGGGTCTGACTACCGCTGAATATTCTTTTTATTGGACACAAACAAGCCCTGCAGACATATGAACACACGATTATTCAGATAATACAAAACAAATGGTTGATGAATTTCAATGAACATAAAACACTACAAATATCAAGATGAGTTAAAGCATGTAGCCAAAGGAAATGTTGTTAGCAGCACTACATTAGGGTCATGCTTGTAGAAGTTGTTCAAACCACAGAAGAAATAGTCCTTTATGGTCACAACACCCTTCACTTGCTTAAGTGTTCTCAAAGATAAGATAAATGTTAATAACAAAGTTTCTAAAATCCACTAATTCAATAACTTAGTGTCATTAACACATTAAGTGAGCTTAAATATATAAATGATATAAGCAAAAAATGCAGATCAGTTAATCATATAAAGATATTAGATACACAAGAAAAAAATATTCATAGTGTTAACACATTAGTCCTCATCAGATCCAAGAGTGGAATCAAAACATTTGTTCATATTCATTCTCAGAAAGGTGTATTCAATGCTATACAATTCTCTTTTCTCCTTTGGAGACCCAAAAAAAAGATCCTTTACAATTCCCCGGAGGGAGTATTTATAGAACCAAATCAACCCTTGGGTGTCCCTGACTTTTCGCATTCCCGACTGTTGGCATACTCTGCGACCTGAGGGACATTGGCAACATGCAACTTGAGGTCCTGACGCGACTTGCGACCTTCCTCCTGTTGCGACCTGCGACCTGTGCCTTTTCTGTGGTCAAGGAAGCAACTATGTGATTCCAAGGTCCGATACGTCTACTTGTAGTTGTTCCTTGAGGTACTTCTACAATGCTAAGTAATCTTCAGCAATTGGAGTTACCTGGGGATTATCTTCCTTCAGTCTATGGAAGCACTCAAGAGCGTCCGGGATCAAGGTGTGCCTTTTCATTGCGATTTGATTTGATAACGAAGAAATTTTGGTGTAGATTCAAACCAGAGTAATGATGAATTTTATGAGATTTTCTTGTGAGATAGGGAGATCCTGAGAGGCAGCTGCTTATCTCATGGGTTGCAGGAGTGTTTTAATGTCCTGAAAAAATTCTTCTCTTGTTTTCTCAGTGTCTAACGTACCCAGAGAATGGATGTGGTGAGTTTCTACCATTGAGTCGATTTCACTGATCAGGTGCTCGTATGAAGACATTACCTTTTCTAGATCCTTGAACAACCTGTCTTTGGACTGTATCTTCATCCGAAATTGAACCTTATCATTTTATGTGCATACCTAGTCCTTCTTGGGCAGAGTGTCAGGAGCCTGTGGGTATATGCTTGACCATTCTAGCATATTGTCCAAAGCAATGGAGGCCTCCTTTGGCTGTGTAGTCCTCCATTTGGTCTTCACTTGTGCTTTCAGTAATGGAGCAACTATTTGTTTTATTGTGAACATCTCTTCGTATACATGTTTCATAGTGACTTCTAAAGTACCTAAATCCCTTTGAATGGTGAGTGGCAAGTAATTGGCTTGGGTGCTTGTGAACTGTAGCCTCTGAAATTCTTCCTCCAGCCCCTTCTTATCCTATTCAACCTGAGCTGCTCTCTGCTCTAAAGTTTGTAGCCTATTTTGTAAAGAGAGAATCTCTCTACTCCTTTTGCTAACATTTTCCTCCATGGATGTTGCAAAGGCAGTTCCTACTGATGCGATCATTATTGGATTGGTCCTAGTATCCAAGACTATGTCCTTTTTCGTTGTGGATGCAAGAGGTGTAGCAAGATTCTGCGCCAGACATCTCCTCTTCTCTTGCCAGATCTTGTGTGTGAACTAGTCATTAGTTAGCCTTGTCAGATCCAAGACTTCATCTTCCTGCTCTTCGGAGGTGCCGAGTTCCAAGAGAGTAAAACACACACTTGTCGTAGGGGTTTTCTGAGGCACCTCAATGTGTGGTAGCTACATTTTTTTCCCTGTATTTAGAGGAGGTGTCTTGCTACCTTCTGCTTCCTTGGAGAAATCTTCCTTTGATTTTTTACTTTCTTCCTCCTTCCTCCTTTGTTCAGCTTCTGCTTCATCCTGCTTTTCTTTTAACTGATGCTTAGCTTATTTCTTGTCATGTTCTTCTTTTAGTTTACACTCAACCTCTTTCCACTCTTCCTCTTCTTTCCTCTTCTATTCCTCTTCCTCCCTTTTCATGTTCTGTTCCTCTTCCTCTTTTTTCCTACGAGCTTCTTTGGTCGATTCTTCTGGAGTAGCCTCCCTATCCTTGTTGTACCAGTTCCTAATTTGATCATTGGCTGGGCACTCCGCGTGCTGGAAACTCCATTTGAATTTGGCCCATTTGCGATGCGCAGGGACGATTATTTCAGGATCATATGTCTGGTACGATACGGGTGGAAAATGGAAACCCTTGGTTTCCTCAACCTCTACTTCTACTTCTTTGAAATCTTTGACCGTGTAGGCACCGATAGTAAGTGGGAGATTCAACCATGGTTTCTTCTTGCCTTTGGTGAGAACCTTGGAAAATGCACTCGTAATCTGGTAACATACTTCTTGCAAGAGAAATTTATCAGGGATGAAATGAGGTAGTGTGTGGGGCACCTTGTATGAACCGAAAAACCTGATAAAAGTATTATGTTTAACAGGAAAATAGCTAGCTACTTGGGTTATTGTCTCCATGGCTCGGCTAGACATGCATGGGCAATCTTTGCCAAAAAATTTTCCATAGAGAGTGGGGATGAAGTTATGTGGATTGATTCTATGTCTTGCTTGTAATTAGAGGCCTAGAATACCTACAACTCTTTTTGTATTGGCCCACCACACTCTGCATCCCAGTTATGAGACCATCCAGTAAATTTACATCTCCTGCATACTGCATCCAATAGATAGGAGGCCATGTAGAATTCGGATGCACACCCTTCGTCGAGTGCTTGTGCTGATGATATGTTTGACCTGATGGCTGCTACTATTAGGTTGGCCCAATTGAAATGGGTGCCATACGTGGTAACAACGTACATGAGGGAAACCCAAGTACCATTGAAGGTACTGGCATCTTTTCGGCCACACATCCTACATAACATTTCCGCCACAAACTTATAGACTTTCTTGAGGCACGTTGTTTTATATTCCTGATCCTTCCTAAATTTGAACTTTTCCGGGTCCTCCCACCATCCCTTAAGGTCTCAGGTATGGGGAATGCATTATTAGTAGCCCATTCAGCATTGAAAGTTTGTTCCCAGGCGGGGAGTGCATAGTAAACCTCTACATCCTGCCCTTTTATATTTGCAAATGAATTTCCTACATGATCTCAGATGACCCAGATTCTGGAGTCGACCTTCTGCAAGATGCATTCGATCATCTTTGCACATGGAAAAATGGGTGGATGAGACTCTGCATAGTGTATTTTAGACCTCTTGACCTGAACATACACTTTCCAGTCTGGCAAGTCTTCAGGAAACTCAGGCTTCATGAACTCTTGGTATACCTGATACCAAATCATGCTATCACCTTTCCCGAACATGCAAGCAGTGTCTCCATAGATAGGAGGAGGGGAAGGAGGCATCCCTTCTTCTGAAATTTCTACTTCAAGACTCTTGCCTCTTTTTCGCACTACCAGGGTCACATATCGCTTGAGGCCAAAGAAATGGACACACACTCGATCTCCGCTTCGATGTTCCCTGGCATATTCATGAAATAGTCCCACGATAAGATGGATGACATAATTATAGATACCTAGGATGCTGCTACTTCTTCTTAACCATTATTCAAGGAAAAGGGTAGACCTATGACTTGGCGACCTTGTGACTAAGTCGCTGGGTCACTAAGGCGTGCCAATTCAAACTTTCAAAGAAACGCAACTTGGCGACTTGCGACCAGGTCGCTAGGTCGCCAGGTTGCGTTGGTGTAAATTCTCAAGGAAACGCGACTTGGCAACTTGGCGACTAGGTCACTGGGTCGTTAGGTCGTGGGGTTGCGTGGTGAGCTGGCGCTAGCTGATGAGCGACTTGGAAACCTAGTGACTTAGCGACCAGGTCGTGGGGTCACGCTAGGGCTACGTCGGTGGGTTACGCGGCGATCAAGGTTTTTAGGGAGGGAAAAGGCAAGATAAAGCTCAAAATAAAGGACATTTGGGCCTTGATGTTTTTCCTAGGCCTGCTGAGAAAGATGTTTGAGACCGTTATTGGGGAAGAGTGGCTTCAAAGAAAAGAACAAAAGGTATATGTCATGAGGGAGAAAGGTAAATCCTGAATAGGGCTATCAGGGAGCTTGAATGGGGCCAGGGCAGGGATAAATAAGCCAGGGGAAAAAGGAAAAATGGAAATAATTAATCACAAAGGAAACAACAAGAGGATTAGGCAACTTACCCGGGAAAAACACACTCCAGCTGACTTGTCAAAGGCTTTTTCTTGCTCCGTCGCACAGGTCGAATACAACCCACACGACCCTTTTATTTATAAAGGGGTCACACGTGTGGTCAATTAATGAGGGTCGCTGAGTCACAAATTAGGTCAGTTTGATGAGATGTACGACCTTGCAACCTTGTGACCCCGAGGACCTTGCGACCTTGCAACCTAGTGACCTCGGGGTCGCAAGGTCGCAGGGTCGCATGGTCGCAATTCTTAGGTTTTAGCCTCTTATGCGACCTTACGACTTCGTGACCTGGGGGTCACAAGGTCGCAGGGTCAAAATTCCTAGGATTTAGTCAATTCTGCAACTTTACGACTTGGCATCTTAAAAGAGTGGGTCTGGATTAGACTCTATCTTTACCAAAAGGTTAGGGGCTCAAAAATTTAAAAGGGGCAAAATTTTGGAGGGTGTTGTAGCGGCTACAACATACCCTTAGAGGAACATTATGGTAGTGCGTCAGATTGATTTCAGGATATAGCCTCATAACTATATTTACTTCGTGACTAGTCTTTTACCTCATGGGGGGGTTCTACCTTATCCACTTCATGGACGAGTAGTGAACATTCATCACTGGGCAAAGGAGGTTGGTCACTATGGGCCTCATTCCATCTCATGGGGCTGTGTTCATGTGGCCCATGTTACAAACCTGGTGGAGCGGGCTGCTCTATTTATGATTTCCCTCCCGGTGGGGTCATCCTCACCCCATAGGGTATCAGGGCCACATATAGCGGTCTTGTGATAGCTCCAGCCGGGGCACTTTTTTGACTGGGCTAGATTGGTATACCATGGTATGGTCAACCAACTAGCCAAGCTATAGTGGGGTGCGGCTATGAATTTTTGTTATGCCAGCATCCTATGCTATATCATGAGTCGTTATGTTATGACCTTTTTTTGCAGTGCTGTTGGGTCCTCTGAGGGATCCTCGGATGCATCGATGGGCTCCTGTCATGCCCCATCATGGAGAGGATGAGGTTGGATGGTACTAGGACGAGACTATAGAGGAGTGGTTCAAGTCAAATCCTCAGCTATTTCTAGAGTTCCTGTATGTTGGGGTGGATTTTCAGTGTGATCTACACATGGGTCTTCCTCCTAATTATGCTTGGGGGCCAGTAGGTATGAAATTTAGTTTTTCTACATTTTGAATATTATTTTCATGTATTTATGTATATGTCTTTATGGTGACATTGATATCATATTTGTTTTACTTTGCAGATGTGGGGAAGACAGGGCATCCGTTACCCTTCCTGGTTGGTCATGCTCCTCGAAGGAGGGGTGTGTCAGGGGTGGAGTAGGCTCAGTAGGGAGTGCAGATTGGTACAGGTGGCCCCTAAGGGAAGGGTACTAGAGCTTCTATTTCTCGAGGTGATGCAACAATATTGATGCATGTTGAGCCAGTTGAGGCCTGAGAATTAGCTGTTGAGCCTCGAGCTATGGATGTTAAGGCTCAGTTAGCGGCTACTAAGGCTTGACTGTAGATGTTGAGGCTCATGCTGAGATAGTGGGTAGATGCATGATTTTGAGGATTCTTGGAGCAGGTTGGAGTGCCTTACTCGGGTTCTGCCAATTAGGGGATTTGATGAAATCTATGATATATGGCTAGAGGGAGTGATGTTCCGTGAATCAGCTGCATCGCCTAACCTTACACCAGGAAACACTTGTGGTGGCTGTCGCTACTCTGATTATCACTCCAAGTGTAGATGTGGGTCCACAGGACCAATCTGGAGGGGCTTAACCATAGATATTTTATGTATGACCTAGGGAAAGCACCACTGATCAGGATGCCTCCTGATTTTTTGATGATATGTATTTTGTTTTCCTGGGTGAGAGCCAGTGGAATTATTAATTATATACCAGGGCACATATTTTTTGATGTATATATGCAAGATCTATCTTGACATCTCTTATGATGTGTCTATGTTTATTTTTATGATGTTTTTGTATGTTTATGATGGATGTTATGTTTATGATCGATTATTTATTTATGATGGTATTTTTCTCATGGTTGATGGTGCATAGGAGATGCATTCCAGTCTAGGACATGGTTACCTATGTGATCAGTTACATGATTTTATTCTATTGGTATATGTGTAATATAATGTGATCAAAACTGTGGGCCAATATTATTTCATGCAGGTACTTCCTAAAGAGGCATGAACCCCATACATGAAAGGTTTGGTTTAACTACAATAATAATATCTGGGAATCAAGAAAGGCATATAAATGGTTGATTCCTTGGATGGAGGTGTCGCTTAACAGTCCTATGATTGCGTCATATTTTTCTTGATTTTTTGTGGATGACCTGATACACACTACATTGGTGAGGTAAGATAATAGCTCAGGAGAATATATGCCCCAAGCAGCGACAAATAAATTTTTTGACCATCGAGAGGCTCCTTAAGCGAATCCAAAATAGTATATGGGAAGATGATCCATCAGCAACATAAGAGCTTGAATTTCAAAATAAGCCTATGATGATTGAGATCATCATAAAAAATTCATGGTGCATACATATTTATTCTAGGGTACTGAGGCCTTACTCCTTATGGGTGAATTTTTTTGAGGTAGATCCCATTGATGGGGTTTTCTAGGCATGTACCATCGGGCTCTGAAAAAATGTACACTCCTGTGAGGAGACAATGTCTTAAAATGTAAGGACCCTTCCATAATGTTTTGAATTTCCTAGGTCCTAAGGCTTCTTTTGCAACATCATAGCATAGGAATAGTTCACCCTCGATAAATGAGTGTGGTGTGATGTTGCAGTCGAACGACGCTTTCACCCTTTTCTTGTGGGCTTCGTTATGTTGGAGATATTCTTGCCAGCATTTTCCAACGAGTTCTAGCTTTACTAACCATTAGGATAAAGGTTGAGTATCGATGAAAAGTTTGATGGCCGAATGTAAGGTCGAGATTTCATGTTCTATTGGAAGAACAAACTCCACCCTATATACTAACTATAAGGGTGTGAATCCTATTGAGGATTTTACTATTGTGTGGTATTCCCATAAGGCTAAAAACACCATATGGTGCCAGTTGGTTTTGTGGTTGTTCACCATGCACTGTAACATCATTTTAAGTACTTTGTTGACAAATTTATACTTGGCCATTGGACTGGGGATAGTATAGTGATGCAAACTCACACGTGAAACCAATGTGCTGGGATATTTCATAGAATATTTCATTCTCATAATTTTTTCCATGATCAGATACTAACTCCTTGTGTACACCAAATTGTGTGATGACATGGTTGAAGAAAAATAGTGTCGCGGTTTCTGCAGTGTTGCTGTATGTGGGCATGGCTTCTGCCCATTTGGTGAAATAGTTGATAGCCACTATGATGTACTTGTGGTTACCTGATGATGTGGGGTTTCAAGTCATGAAGTCGATGCCCCATTTACAAAAGGGACCTGCTACAATGACAAGGTGCAGGGGAGCTAGAGGGGCTCTCACCTTGTGAGCATAGCGTTGCCATTGCTCGCATATTTTGACTACTTGAATGCAAAAACGAAATAGGGTGGGCCAAAAATAATTGGCACATAATAATTTTTAGGCATTCGCCATACCAGATAGGTGGTCAGCGTAGGCCCCACTATGGAAATCATTTAAGACTTGCTCGACTTGTTTGTGAGTAAGGCATCAACGTAAAATAGTTTCGACGCCTTGTCAATAGAGGATGTCCCCCATTAGAAGGTATCAGGGGGCCTGATTGTGTATGTGCATTTGATCGTCACAGGAAAGTTAGGGTTTGAACTTTTGGGTTCGTAGAAAAAGAATGATTTCGTCGTACCAAGCATCCTCTTTTGTTACTAAGAACAAATTTTCATCAGGTAGTCAGTCGTTAACGAGGGATAATTGGCTCTCATTAGGGATATCCGTGATGAATTTGGCTACGATGAGCGCATTTTTTTCTCTTGGGGGAGATGAATTGTAGTTCAAATTATTTATGTATAACTATCCATGGGGTGTACTTATGGTTCATCATGTGGCGATCTAGAAAATATCGCATGCAGTTGATAGTTGCTATGACTATGGTGGTTTAGAGAATGATGTAATATCGAAGATTTTTTACTACGTGTACTAGGGCTAGGGCCTTTTTTTCTTATGTCTCATACTTTAATGCAAGTCTAGCTGGGTTTTTCCTTACATAATAATTTCGTGCTCTTTTTTGTCTGGTCCATCCTCGACTAGAACCCCGACGATGGTTGTATTTGATGCAGATAGGTATAAGGTGCAATATTTTTCGTAATTGGGTGGGTTGAAGACAAGGTGTCTTTTAATGCCTCAAATGATGTTTACGCGTGATCATCCCATTTTAAGGGAATGTCCTGACGGATAAGATGCGGGAATCCCTACGTGCAAATGGTGTAGTCGAGGACAAAGTGTCGTAAGAGGCTGGCCTTACCTTGTAGACTTTGTAGTTACTTTAATGTTTTTGGTGATGGTACTTATTTGATTGCCTAGACCTTGAGAGGGTCAACTCTGATTCCTTACTGGGATACTATGAATCCTAGCAGCATTCCTACTTTAAAGTAGAAGACACACTTGAGACGGTTAAAGTGTAGGTTGTATTGCCGACATCGTTGAAATACTAGACGCAAATAATCCAAATTGTCAGTTCACTTCTTGGATCATGCTGTGAGATCGTCCAATAGACTAGGATGAGATGAGCCAGATTGTGGAAGATATAGTTCATGGCCCACTGAAAGGTAGTGCTAGCATTTTTAAGACCGAATGGCATAACTTGGTATGCGAATGTGCCCCAAGGGGTAGTGAATGCAGTTTTGTAATGATCTATATGTCATATCTAAATTTTATTATACCCTGGCAATCCATCCATGAAGGATAAGGCCTCATGACCGACACAAGCATCAATGACTTGGTCAATGAATGGAGTGGCATAGTTATATTTGGGACAAGCTTTATTTACGCTTCAAAAATTGGTACAGACCCGAATGGAAGCCTTGAGTTTTCATGATGGGTACAGGGTTGGAAACCCAAGAGGTGTAATAAATCGAATATATGAATCTAGCTTTATGGATTTTGTCTATATCCTTCTTGATTGATTCAGCTTTAGATGGGTGTAATTGAAGTTGTTTCTGGTGGATGGGAGATACATCAGACCATGTGTCAATATGATTCTCCATAATGGTGCGACTTAAACCTAGAATTTCTGAATAATCTCATGCAAAGATGTCCCTATACTCTTGTAATAAGGTTGTGTATGCAGTTACTTCTTCCGGAGAGCATGCTTCCCCAAGAGAGATTTCTTCGATTTTGCCAGGTTGTTTCGAAATATTTACCTTGATGTTCGGT
This sequence comes from Pinus albicaulis, assembly GCA_034641835.2. Classification (NCBI taxonomy): domain Eukaryota; kingdom Viridiplantae; phylum Streptophyta; class Pinopsida; order Pinales; family Pinaceae; genus Pinus; species Pinus albicaulis. The sequence goes on from JAXQQM020075169.1 coordinate 56,067, forward strand.
GAAATATTCAACATATTTCCTTCCTTAAATGCAATGAGCAATAGGATAGGGTTCTTGAACTAATATACTTTTCCTGAGGGTGGGAAATATTTTGATTCAATGGTGTAAATGCCATGGTTTTATGTTGTATTAGGCTTGAATCTGTTTTCTAGTATAAAAAATGAGCGGTGATGCATGGCATCCCACGAACAATCAGGTTTCGTCATGGCCTCTAATATATCCTCATGAGAGTGAAACAAGATGTCTAAGGTGAAATTGTTCTACGTGAGGTTATGAGGAATGGGTTTGAGCCTAGCAGTGCTAGTCAACAGACAAGAATATGATTCTGTGGTCAATTCCATAGAACCATCTAAGGTTGAAAAAGTGAAAATGGGTTGGGTCCGCACTGTCAAAGGTACTACTACCAGTGTCATAGCTGCAGTGGTCTCGACCCCAAGAAATTATGAGCAGACAACACAAATCATGGTTCACATGCATGATGAGATGAGTCATATATGTTTTCTATCATCAGCATTAGATGACAGAAGGATTTTCACAATGTTTAGTTTGATTTTAGCCAGAGGAGGTTCATGCAATCTTGGCAGTGTACGAGGGGTACACGTATCTTTCTCTAACTAAATTTTTTTTTGGATTCATAGATGTCGAATTTTTTGTAACATAGGGAATGCTTATATATCATGGGATTGACTAGTGCAAATGTTTCACAGAGTAAAGGTAGTGACCAAGTAGATGGTATGTGATCCAATACTACTCCTGATGTAAGACAAATGTAAGACAATGATGATTGGTGATGGTCATGAGATTGTGCATTTCTACATTTCTTCCATCCTTGGGTATTATATTTTGTGTGATATGGCTCCATTAGGAGATTATGGTTTAGTGTTTCTCTGGTTGCTCTAAATCGTGGAAGATAATGACAGTCCTTCGTGTGATGAAATTGGGAGCATATTCAGAAATAGCAGCAAGTTATCTTCTCTTGATTAGAGAGATGTATATGGGGGATGGGGTTTACTATACCTAAAATGTCTACGAACCTATTCAGATCATGACATTCAATAACAATGTGGTTACGTTTATTGCATAGAGCACATGAGAAGTTAGGTTTGCACCCTACCGTACTGGGGAATCTGTTCGCCTTCTAATATCTAGGTTGGTGGTGGAAATGAAAGGAAGGAGACATTATTGACGGCCGCCTCTCTTTAGATACACATAGAATGGACCTACATGCTTCCTTATCCTAAGTTATGGAACTTTATACGGACTCCGAATCTAAATTATCCAAGGAAAATGCACATAAAAACTTACACTAAACGGAATCAGGGAATGTAGGTACAATGACAAAGATGGTGATTATCTTGGAAGATCTGAAAAGAGTGTCATTCACATATGGTCAAATCTCTTTGGACCACTTGGGTGATCAGCTACCATCTCTTAAACAACTCTAAATTTGGGAATTGAGCGATCAAATGATCCGTTTCATCACACAATGTGGAGATCGAGACTTGAGGTTGAGGATGGTTATGGGTGGGAGGTGACCGTCCTGGTGGCTATATCTCTTCCGATATATATAAAATGGTCCTAGATGCTTCAGTTATTTGAGTTGTAGTGTTTTCCACAAATTTTGTGTCTGAATTTGCTAAGTTATATTTTTTAGCAATAAAGCGTCGCATGAAATCTAACATATATCGAAAACAATGGAGATGGGGACAATGGCATACATGGTGGTTGCTTCGAAAAATCTGACATATATGTCGTCTGTTCCAAGACAAGTTGCTTTGGGAAACTTGAGGAATTGAGTACCAATGATTTAAGGCCCCTAACTCAGGGCATTGAACGATCGAGTGATCAGGTTAATCACACAATGCGCAGACCAGGACGTGAGGTGTGGCCTCTGCTTTCCTTCTTGGTGTTTTTTCCCTTGGGCTGGTTGGGTACGAGCATGAAGTGGGCTATTCTCGTACGTATAAGATGGTTTTGGACCCATCCTCTTCCATCTACATGGATGTTGTAGAGGGGTCCTAAAGATTGGATTTCTCTAAGGCATATAATGCATCTCTGGGCGATGATCATTGTAATGCACATATTGGTTGCATATGACACACACATGGTTGGTGCGTAACGATTTACCTTGAGTATTTGTAACATTTTTATTTTTATGGGAGACTGAGGTTGCTACAGTTCTTTCTTCATGTAGAAGAGATTTCAACTCATCTAATTTTAGGAAAATATTAGTAGGATGGCCTATGACATTTCACAATGCACAAGGTTACGATGCCTTAGGAAGCCTAAGGGTGTCGACCTTCTTCCCTTTTTGGTTACCCTTTGTGGTAGTACCAATTGGTGTCACTATAGGGGATTATTTTTCTATTGTGACATATTGGGAGGTAATAGGAGTTATTTGTGTAGAGGTAATGCATGGGTTTCCTGAGGTGGCCAGAGGGGCCAAATACCTTACTGGTATTGTGAAAGCCATATTTGGAAATTTAAGAGTTTCCATGACTTGTTGCGAAACAAAACCAGGTGGGGGATAAAAAAATGGGGTTTGGGAGATATCCCATGGTTGGAATGTCGAATTAGAGGTAACAACGTAAACTATAAAATAGGAACTATAAACTAAAAACAGGAACTCTAGCCCAAAAACCCCGAAAAACATGAAAAAACAACTCGTAAACGAAAAGTGGCGATGTTGGAATATCATCTTTTATTTCAGAGGTAAATTTTCAACATGTTTAAAAAATGACAGTGAAAACTAATTTTGTGTGCCAAAAACACCCTTAAAACGAAACGTGAAGATGCTGGAATAACATTTTTTTAAGGACAAATTTTCAACATTTTGAAAAACCATGTAAAAGATAAAATATCATCACTCCAAAAAAACTTAAAATTTCAAAATAAAAATGAAAACAAAAATGTACGAATAAAAACAAGAGTTAAAAACAATAAAAAAAAACAAAAAACAAAAAAACAAAATTAAAAAAAAATAATAAGTAAATAAAAATATATATTAGAAAAAAATATATAAAATTAAAAAAATGAAAACAAGAAATGAAATATATAAAAGTATATAAAAAATCCAAAAATAATCAAACATAAAAATAGAAAAAGAAAAAAAAACAAATTAACCTGCAAAGATAAAGATAAAAATATAAATATAAAATATAAAATATAAAAATATAAAGAAATAAATAATTAAACAATAAAAATTATAATTTAAGAAACAAAATTAGGGAAAGAAAAAAAAAATGATAAATAATACTTTATTAGACAATTAAAAAAAAAATCAATAAAATTAAAAAATAAACACGGTAAAGAAATTCAAAATTCAAAATAGAAATATTGGACAACTAAAAATAAAAAATAAAAATTAAAAAATAAAAATAAATAAAAACTATAATATTTTTTTTAAATAAATGAGAAAAAAATTAAAAAATAAACATTGAAAAAAATAAAATGAAAAATTCTAAGAAAAAACGTAAAAAAAAATATCCTAAAACAAATAAAAAAATTAATCACAATTAAAATTACTTAAAACACATTAAAAAAATATAAAATGAACACACATATAATTAAAATTAAAATAACTTAATAAAACATTAAAAAATAGAAAATAGAAAAAAAAACTAAAAACCAACTAAAATTTAAAAGAAAGTAATAACAAATATATCAGAAAATAAAAGAGTGGTGGCCCTCAAGCCTTTGGGCGGGCTCAACCTGATTCTCAAAATCGGGTTGAGCCCGCCAGTTGGCCCCTTGGGTTGTTGGGCGGGCTTAACCCAATTGTGAGAATCGAGTTGAGCCCCGAGCCTACCCAAGGGCCCGAGGGGCTAAAAGACGATTCTCAAACTCGGCTGGGTGGGTAGGTGGGGAAAATCAACTCTGAGCCCCATTGGGTAGCCTGAGGGGTGGCCAACAGAGCTTGGCCAGCTCTGTCGGCCCACGACGCCCACCCGATGGGGCTTGTCAGAGCCTATTCTTAGAATAAAATTAAAAAAATATATATTGAAAAAAAAAAACATAAAAAAAAACCTAATACAAATTTAAAAACTAATCACAATTAAAATAACTAAAAAAACATTAAAAAAAAATGAACACAAATATAATTAAAATTAAAAAGAAAAAATTAAATAACTTAATAAAACATTAAAAAAATAAAAAATAAAAAAAAACTTAAAAACAAATTAAAAGTTTAAAAAAATTAATAACAATTATATAAAAAATAAAAAAAATTTGTTGTCCTAAGCGGGCTCAACCGCTAGGCAAATCTGATTCTGAGAATCAGATTTAGCTTGCTGATTGGGCAAATATGATTCTGAGAATTAGATTGGCAGGCCGACGAGGCAAATCCAATTCTGAGAATCAGATTTTCCCGGCCAATGGGAAAATCCAAATTCTGAGAATCGGTGGGGCAAATCCAATTCTGAGAATCGGATTTTCACACCGACGGGGAAAATCTGATTCTAAGAATTAGATTTTCCCGGCTAAGCGGGAAAATCAGATTCTTAGAATCGGATTTGCAAACCGGCGACGCAAATCTGATTCTCAGATTAGAGTTAGTGGACTAAGGGTTCAGATCAGAATTTCGGCCACAGAGGTGGATGCAAAGTGGCTGTGCCATTTCCAGAAACTGGTTATAATAAACATTTGGAGAATTATTGAGTGTTTCTTTTGCCCCATGATATTTTTGTCAGATATGTTATCTTTTGTGCATAATTTACTCGAAAATAGTAGATATTTGGGTTCCTCTCACCGAGCTACCCAATTTCAAAAAACAAATCAGCTCAAATGGAGTCCCGGAAGCAAAGTTATCGCTAATTTAAGATTGGTAGTTTTTTCAGGTTGCGCAAATCCAATTCTTACAATTGGATTTGCAGGTCGGGGGGGAAATTCCAATTTCCCGCCAGCGGGGCAAATCCAATTATGAGAATCAGATTTTGAAATTGGGTAGCTCGGTGAGAGGAACCAAAATATATACTATTTTCTGGGAAATTTTGTACAAAAGGTAACAGATCTGACAAAAACGTCAGGTGGAAAAAAAACACTCAATAATGCTCCAAATACTAATTATAATCAGTTTTCGAAATGGCGCAGTAAATATGCATCCACATATGTGGCCGAAATTCTGATCTGAACCCTCAGTCTGCCAATTATGATCTAAGAATTGGATTTCCCTCGTCAGCCTACAAATTCGATTCTCAGACTCAGATTTTCCCCACCGACTTGCAAATACGATAATCTAAATTTGATTTTCCCCACCGGTCGGGCAAATATGATTCTCAGAATTAGATCTACCCCACCATCCTGCCAATCTGATTCTCAAAATCAGATTTTTCTGTCGACCGGGCAAACTCGAAATGGCACAGCGAGTTTTTTAGAGTGATGATATAAGTTTTTTGGATTTTCCCACCGTTCGGGAAAACTCGATTCTCAAAATCGGATTTGCGTCATCAAGTGGCCTTCATAGGCCAGCAAAGCTTGGCTGGCTTCACCAGCCCATAGTAGCTGCCCTCGGGGAACCCGACGGGGCTGGACGGAGCCGATTCTCATAATCGACTCCAGCAAACCTCACTAGATGGCCCAAGGGGCGGCCCTCCTAGGCCTATGGAGCTTGGCTGGCCCACGGTAGCTACCCTCGGGCAACCCAACTATTTTTATTTATTATTTATTTATTTATTTTTAATTTTAAATATTTAAGCCGATTCTCAGAATCGGCTCTGGCAAGCCTCACCAGATGGCCCGAGGGGCAGCACTCGTAGGCCTACGGAGCTTGGCTGGCCCATGGCAACCGCCCTCGGGCAACCCAACTATTTTTATTTATTATTTATTTATTTATTTTTAATTAAAATATTTAATTTTTAGTGACTGGAAGAAAGAGATAGTGTGTGTCATTCCCTGAGACTTTAGCTTGGCCATTGGTCTTTTGAAAGTCTCTTTCTTGTGCATCGATTGGAGTAGTTTTCTTCCCTCAGTGATCTATATTTCCCTTTGTGATATAGAGGATATTGTATAGAGGGTCTAGTCAATTTGACAAAATACTATTATTTGAGAGATCCTATACATCTCCTATTTTTTAGCAGGTTCATTAAAATGCGATGATGGTTTAATCTTCTGTTCCTCTTTAGATGAATTTTTTGAATTTTGAATTTTTATGATTATTATTATTATTATTATTATTTTAAATTTGTTTTTAATAAAATTATATGATTTTCACTTCATGTTTTAAGATTAAAAAAAAGACGTTAAAAAATAAAAAATTGAAAATTTGTATCATGTGATTTTCACTTCATTCTTTATGTGAATCATTTATTTTTTGGAAAAAAATGTTATTATTATTAATATTTGACATAAAGTTCATAAAAAATGTTTATTTTTATACTTATTTTAGCTAATTTTTTTCTATAAAAATGGTTTATTTGACATGTCATTTTTAGCAAAAAGACTCAAAATGTGTATTTTTTCAGTTATATCTATATTCAAAATGTATACTTTTATGTTAATTGTTAAAAATTCTTGCCTTTTTAGTGACAAGTATTTCATGGGAAATGAAATATTATTTAACAATAAATAATTAGATAGAAGATGGAAACTTTAAAATTTTGGTTTTTTTTCTTTTTAACACTACAAAATATCAAATATCTCACTACAAAAAAAATATGAAACGAAAAGAAAAGAAAAAAAAACCTGAAAAACACTTTAAAAAAATATGTAAGTGAAGAGGAAAAAGACGAGTGTAGTGGCCATGGATTACAATATATTTAGAATGGAGAGCGCTAGCGAACTTTCCCTTGCCCTAGGGTTTCTTCTCCCAAACGTTGCCGCCGCTCACTGGATCGCACCGTCCTGGTGCTGCTGCCATGGATTCGAATGAAAGGAGGCTTCTGCGGGGAGAAGGAATGGGTTTTCGCTCATACGCAGCCATGTAAAGAACGAAATGGTACCTGTTGCTTGGGAACGATTTCCCGCGGGAGTACTTTCTTGGGTCCCCTGCAAACCTGTCGAGCAAACAACCTGTGCGAGACGCTGTCCATTATTCTCTGACTGTGTGCCATTGCAGGAATGGTGCGCTCTACAGCAGGTGACAGACACGGCAACCAAAGCTCCATGGCCGACTATCTGCGTGGAGGCACGAAGATGCGGTCGGGCCTTTATTTTTTTTGGACGCCGGCTCATTTTTCTCCATGCCTTTGCCCGCAGATTTACACCCATGGCTATTTCTGCATTGTGCTTCCACATGAAGAAGCATTTTCGCCGAGATCTGGAGCCAGCTCTGAACCCCAGTGAACTCACTGAACCAACCTCGATTTCTCACTCTGGCAGACGGGATACTTCTCTTCCTCAGCAAACGACTTTTCAGATTCAAATAATTCTTCTGACGGGAAAAACCCTTCTCCTTGGGGTCCAGCCCTCTTCTACAGTGCGCCCTCTCTCAGAGATCCTCGAGAAAAGGCTGGGAATCCCTTCCTCCCTTCTGCGGCTCCTCTTTGCAGGTAAGCAGCTTGACAACAATATGCCTCTTTCCTTTTACAAGATTGAAAGAAATGCCACAGTGATCCTATCACTTCGGCTAAGGGGAGGTGCCGTAGGGCAGCCCTCCGCTGCCAAGGGTTTTTCATATAAAGATGCGGTTCATGCTCAACCTGCCATGAAGTCTGCCCAACCAGCTGAGGCTCCCAAACCTTTCTTGGTGGACAAAATGGACGAAACCCCTGCCATTGAAATCACTCATCCATCTCTGGATGATCAATACTAGACATTTGCAGAATCAACTATCATCTGTAGATTTAATGGACTATGGCCCCGTACTGTCGATCTATACCAGTGGATCCACTCCAATTGGACCAACAACAGCAAATTATTCTTATGTTCGAAAGGCTTCTTTATTGTAGTATTTGCCTTCAATGAAGACTACCAGAAAGCCTTAACGGGAGGCCCTTGGTTCTGGGGTTCAGCTGGACTTTTTCTCACCCCATGGTTCCCAGACTTCGACCCCTCTACTACTGTCATCACCAAGCTTCCCATCTGGGTCAGGCTTCCAAATCTCCCTGCGCATCTTTGGCATTTTGCTTTCTTTCAAGCAATCGGAGACACCTTAGGAAGCTTCCTGGCAACAGACACATCAAGGGGAGAGAAAGGAATATATACCTTTGGCAGAATTTGCGCGGAAATTGATATTAGCAAAGGGCTGCCAGATCAGATCATCCTTAAAGTTGGGGACTTCCATTGGACGCAAACTTTGGACTATGAGAACACAGCCTTCAGGTGTCACCATTGCCATCAGACGGGGCATCTCCAGAACACATGCGCAACATTCCTCGACAAAAAGAAGAACCCCAATCGCAAATCCAAATCCAAGAGCTGGAAACCTTGTGATAGACCCCCTATGGATGATATGGAGTTCTCTAGCTCTGATCAGGAGGATACAGATGTGGAAGGGGAGAATTTGGAGCATCCGAAGGACCCGCCCTCAGCCAGCCCCAATGATTCTTCTGCGCCTCTGATCTCGCAGAAACGCTCTCATGAGTCTTCTTCTTCTGATTCAGACAAGGAGACTCCTCCTTTAGCTCAAAATAGCCTGCAAGTGGTTCCGGTCCAGCCAGATCAGAATGGTTGGGTCAATGTCAGTAAAAATAAAGGGAAAAAATGTCGAATGGGAGATTCAGCCCATGCTGGGTAGACTCCTTTGTCTAGCTCGTTCTTTTCTATTCTCTTTGTTATCTTTTGCTCATGCCGTAGATGCTCTATGGGACCGAGGTTGATACTTTATCATTTCCGGTTCCCTTGCTTTTTAGCTTTGCTTCTCTGCAAGCTCTGATTGTACCATATTTCTTTTCTTAATAGATTTAGTCTTATTCAAAAAAAAAAAAAAGACGAGTACTTAAAAAATTGTTAAATTTAGAAAACAATTATTAGCGTTAAATACATTAGAAAATTTAAAGTAAAAAATAAGTCTTCTAAAAAAAATGGAAGATGCTCGCATCAACAATTTTCAAAATCAACATAAAAATCACTAACATTTTAAAAATATTGTTTATACTTGGTACATTAGAAAATTTAATGTGTAAAAAACATGCTAAAAAAAATTAAGAGTATTCTAAATCAACACTTTTCAAAATCAGATGATTTTTTTCTACCTAAAACAAGCGAGTACTCATTTCCGTTCCTGTTTCAAAGTTTACATTGTTAGGTGACAACATCCACGCTATCGGTTTCAAGTTCTGGGCTAGTTTCAGTGTTTGATGAACTCCTAATGTACACCGTTGCTCCCGTATTTTTTGGAGCTTCCCATGGTAGTATACGAGGGTCTCCTGGGTGTGTTCCGAGGAGAGAGATTGTTTGAATTGGGTAGGGCCAAATTTTGTATATGTTGTGATCGACTTAGTGTATGTATCTATGTATAGTAGTACAACATCTAGAGTGGTCGCGAGTTTATTTTCGTAGTATGTGATTTGGTCGATGGTGATGATTTTGTCTTCATGGGGAAACATCATCACCCTAAACAAAGAGGATGTTGCTGCGATTATAGCATACATTTAACTCTGCCCAAGGAAGATATTGTAGTCTAATTTCACATCTAAGACCTTAATGTCTATGAGGATTGTTTTGTTTGCCAGGTGCACTGGTGCATTTTGGAAAACACCTACGAGGGATGATGGGCACCCATCATATGCTTTGAGCATGATGTTAGATGGTTTCAATTCAGGGGATCCTAACTTCTGCCAAACTATTTTGGACATGATGCATGTGGATTCTCCTTCATCCATGATGCAATTGTGGATGGTGATGTTTTGGATTGAAACCATTATTTGGAATGTGACTAGAGAAGGAATCCTGGGTCGTTCCATATCTAGATCCAAGACCATTAGGTGAGAATCAAAATGTTCAATCATGCCTAAAGCGGAAAGTAATACTTTCTGTTGCACTGGGCAAGATTTCAAGGCCTATACCATTGACATGGCTAAGGGAGACTGAGTTATGTCGTCCAATATACTATAACTATGAGAAGCTTTGGAATTATGCCATGCACACCTTGTTGTTCGTTTGACCATTTTTGGCATGGGTTAAATAGGTACTTTAGAGATCGTTAACGGCACAACAGGTGCGCTCATACTTGTACCTGAGGGGTTGGTATCTGGGGGTGTTTCATAATTCATGTTACGTGTCTGGAAGAAAAATTATTCTCCAACCATGAATATATCATGGTTTTTTCCTCCGAAATTGTTTTGGTGCGGTTTTTGTTGGTGGGTATTAACCACTCCCTGATGAGGGAAAGGTTCCTGCATGACTACAGGATATTGGTTTTGTCCACATTTTCCTCGGTTACCCTGAATCCACTTCAACTCAGAAAGTTTGGGACAATTGTGGGTGTAATGACTATACTCCCCACATATGGCATAAGAATGGTATGTCCCCAGTATAGTGGCCAATTCTGTGCTAGTGTTTTTGTCACGCAAGTGTACCAAAAGACACCTCTTTAGAAGTTAGTTGCTACCAGAAAAAGATCACAAAGGAGATTATGTTGTTGTTAATGGACATACTAAAAACAATATAAGACAAAACTCATAAGGTAAGTAATGCATACAATAAAATGAACTTAAATAGAAAAACACAAGACAATAATGCTCAAATGGATCAAGAAACCAATAAAAATAATGGAGAAAACTCCCTTTATTGCTTGTTGGTGGTAAGAAAAATACAATATTAACACTCTTATAGTGAGTCCTTCGAGCTATGGAGCTCAAATACTCAAGAAAAGGGGGGTCCCTTTCCTTGGTTTCCTTGCAAGTATCTCCTCCCTCTATCAAAAGGATTGTGATCACTCTCTAATGATGGAGCTATCTTCTTCACTAGGATGATGGATGGCCAACATGCTAGTCTCTTCAATCCTCTTGCTTAAACAATTGAAAGTCGGTGTTGCTATGGTAGAAATTCTAACAGCATAACAATGTGTCCCTCTTTGATCTTCCCATGACCAGTTTATATAGAAATTTTTTGAACTCTCTTTCCTCTCTTGGCCAAAAATTGATAATGACCCAAGAGTAGGACAATATATTCGTTTATGGGTTTCATAAATCCTCCAGGTGGGTTTAATTCGGATGTCCTTGACTGTAGTTAACAAATAATCATGTTCCCCAGCATAACAATGTGTCTCTCTTTGCTCTTCCCATGGTCAGTTTATATAGAATTTTTTTTTAACTCCCTTCCCTCTCTTGGCCCAAAATTGATAATGACCCAAGATTAGGACAAGAGATTCCTTTATGGGCTGCATAAATCCTCAAGGTGGGTTGAATTTGGCTATCCTTGACTGTAATTGACAGAGAATCATCTTCACTAAGTGTGTCAAGTGGTCCTATATGGTGACTTTTCACCAACCCCAGGACCACATGACTATCGAAGGATAAAGTGTGTTGTGAACAAAAAGCTTTTTCTACTGGTGCATTATCTGTCAATTTCTGGTTGAACCTTAGGAAATAATTACATTTTTTTCCTTCAAAATGTATTTCTACTAGAAAAATTTTATTTTTATTGTTTTCTTGACATTTTCTAATGCCTCTTTCTTGTACAATTTTCTGGTGTTAACACACACTTCTAACAATAAGTCCCCATTTGAAACTTGTTTTGGATATTTTCCACCTTCACCTTTGGATATTTCATATGGGAAGTAAGGAGGAGTGAGTTGGGAGGACCTTACAGGGGATTCCTTGAGGGCTAAAAATTTGTTGATAAGATTAGGCAGATACATAAGCAGGTACAAGAAACATTGCAGAAGTCACATTAAAAATACAAGTCCAAGCATGATCAACACCTAACAAAGAATTCATTCAAGGTGGGAGACATAGTATGGTTATAATTGAACAAGGAGAGGCTAGAGGGTCCTAGTAAGAAAATAAAGGCATTGCGATATGATCCCTTTGAGATACTATAAATGGTGGGATATAGTTCTTATAGACTTATTATAACCCCATACATGCACATTTGGTCAGTTGTGAATGTGGAGAATCTGAAGCTCTATGAGCCTTCCATGGTAGATCGGGAAGAGGAACAAGTCTTACCTTTTGTGGAGGATTTAGAACTAGATGCTCAAGCAGAGTTGATAGATGATACAATTTTGAAGAAAAGGTTTAGAACTAGAAGACAAGGGTAGCATGACCTTTGGTAGATTATGCTGAAAGAACAACTTCTAGACAAAGTTAAATCATACACCAAAGAGAAGGTGGGGCAAAAATTTTGTCACCTCATTCACTAGGAGATTTTGGGGAGAAAAATCCTCCAAAAAAGGGGAAAGTGTGATATATATTAGATAATTGTAGTTTTTTAATCCATCTCAGTGCATTTGTAGTGGAAAAGGTGGAGGAATCAGCTCATAGTACCATTTTTACCAGTGGGACCCAATTTGGAAAATTAGGGTTTGAAACCTTCTTGGAGCATTTTGAGGCATCAAATGACATTTTTGGGGGGTATTTTTTTTTTCCATATTGTATAAATTTTCTTTCACATTCCACACACATACACCTTTCCAATTGCACAAGGATCGTCTTAATTAGACTCTGTATACAAAATTTATGGCACTCAGAAGTTGGCCTTCTTGTTTTCACCACCATAATTCAAGAGGATGCCATATAAACCCCTATTATTCATGGAAAAGGGGCTAGCCACGTGAGTATGATGAAGAAGACTCTATAATATTCCATATTTTAACTCTAATTAATAATTGAGGTAGTCAAACCTAAACACAAGTAGGTTATCAAGCTATGTTATACGAGTTCCATTCTTTTTTAGTGCATTTGTTCCACGTATGAGAAAAAATAGAGAAAAGGGATAGGATATAGAGACAAAAAAGATGATTTGTATAGTGTAGTATCCCACAAGCCACAAGCGATACTTCTTTGTACTCACAAATTTTTTTTATTTAGAGAAAGAGAGCAGAGTGGCCTCACCTTCCAGTTGGATTTATCTCAAAAGGGGTTATTAGGTCATATCTTTTGTGAATTGTGGTTTGTGAGTTTGTATCCATTTTCTCTATTTTTTTCATAATTTTAGTTTTCATACATACACAGTTAAACATAACCTACATTTTCATAAATCTAAAGAAAAATAAAACCCTAATAGTGTAAATTCTAGTTTTTTAAATATAGTTTTATTAGAGTTGTTGTGACAAATTGGCCAGTGGAATATCCGTGATATTTAATGGATCATGGGGCATATTTTTAGGCCCTCACACCAAAAAATTAGCGGAAAATAGTGTTTTCATTGAACTCTTATTCAAGGTTATATCTGTAAGCTTCCATTAGTTGCTGGTCAAACTAGACTCTCATCTCATGGTATCACTGCCGAATTGTGTCTATCATGTCAGAAATTGTATGTTATTTCATCATTATATTAGGGTATCTCTTCTTGAGTGTTCATTTGACTATATTATTTATCAACGTGTCCCTAGAAGTTCTAAATCATGAGTTTATTTTTTGGATAGTTGTGCTAGAATGACATATGCCACACATATAACATCAAGATAATTGAACATGCATGTACATAAAAAAGTTGGGATCCATTGCATCATCAGTGTGACAAATCTAGCATTAATAAAAATCAAAACCCATATGTGCATATGTCGAACATAATCTCTATACATCATCCGAAAACATATAATCATGTTATATAGTTCCAAAATTAGGCTGTCAAACCTAGGCTCATAAGCCTGTAAATATTCCACTAATGTCAAAAAACTTTCCTAAATGGAACATAAATATTCATAAAGAGGTGTCCTATACAAGTCATCATATGAGTCTCTATGTGCCTGGTAACACATGGTCACCCTTGATACATGGTGAAAAATATTACCCATCTTACTAGACACGCATATAATGTGGAACTTCATGTGTCTTCATACATCCTCTAGTTGGATGAATGGTAAACCTATTTTCAACCCCTCTAGGTTCTGTGGAACCTACATCAACACATTGTGGTCATTATCTTCCTCCGCATTTGAATCCCCTTGGGCTGGTAATGTATCCCCCTCTTTTACTAATCCCCAATGAACATACAAATATTTTCCCTCTGTTTTAGGTGGTTTGATACATGTGTCATCTAACATGTTACAGATTAGTTCATTGTACAAAAAAAATTATTAAACATAAAATTCCAAAAACATTTCACTTACCAAGGTCTCCCTACTTCTCATCAAGGGGAAAAACTAAGTTAGGGTCGCGAAAAAAATTAGCTCTTGCATACACATATTCATTGATCCATATGAACTACTCCTCAACCAATTAAATTAGTAATCATCATATGATCGAGTCTATCTCTAACCCCTTAACCTAGACATTAGAGAAGCCCACTGATCCATCTAGGGTGCCAACCTCCCTAACCATGGTGACGAAATATGTGATCGCGGTATTGGTACTCAAAGAACATATAAACAATAATGATGTTATATACAAACATGCTTTATTCCACATCCCTTCACTTAGTTATGTGTTCCTTTAAGTTCACTAGTATCCCCTCAAACTAGTTAAATATTGTGTGAGCCATGCACCAAACCAAAACTTCCACCTAGATTTTGCAGACCAATTGGGGACTGGATGTACTTGCCACTTGGGTCATGGTAAATAAGATAATATAGAGAAGGATTTCAACTATATCTCTAATTGGGATCTTCCCACTATCCTTCCATGTATAGGGAGTTCAATACTCTGCCAGCACATCCTCCACAATCATTTCTCCCACTAGTCTACCTTCAGATACCCTAATACAGACCCCTCACCTCAATAGGCCCATGAGAAAGTAGATATCCTCCGCCTCTAACTTTACCACCTATCCCTATATTTCAAAGCGCTTCTCTGTAGGATCCCATCACTAAATTATCCTCTCCAATATTTCAGGCTTCCATGATCATATTTTGTGTCTTGAATAACTTTAGACGACCATAGTTGCATAAATTCTCTATTGTCCTAATGTTTTCTAGTGTAATTTCACTATCGACTTCATGTTTTATTTCCATCACTCCAACATCTTGAAATAACTACGAATCCATCATAAAAAACATAAAAACAAATCCATAGAAAATAAATGGGCCCAACTTAAACTTACTGTTTCCTAGATATGAGAAAAATTCCCTTTAGCATTTTTCCAATAGTGAAGGAAGAAGTTTAAGGGCCTAAAAATGCTCTATTTTCCTCATAGTGGAGCATTGAAGGGTCTAACAATGTTCCCTTTTCTATGTGATAGTGAATTAGAGTTTACTTTACTTGGATAGAGTGTCACTAACATATGATTTTCAAGGAAAACCAACATAAAACATACATAAAATGAAAGAGGATATTAAGAGCACTAGCTTGGTGGTGATGGAATTTTGGTTCATGGTCTGATGCTCCCCACATCTAAAAAAAAAAAATTGATTGGAAAAGGGTTTCTCCAAAATTTGTCTCCTTGTGAGTCAAAAATGAATACAATGGTAAAACATTTCCTCTTTTC
The DNA here is from genome assembly GCA_034641835.2 of Pinus albicaulis. Taxonomy (NCBI): domain Eukaryota; kingdom Viridiplantae; phylum Streptophyta; class Pinopsida; order Pinales; family Pinaceae; genus Pinus; species Pinus albicaulis. The sequence continues at coordinate 71,532 of JAXQQM020075169.1, forward strand.
TATAGGGAAAGTGGGTCCAAAATGTCTCTTTTCACATTTTCCATACCTCTTTATGTTATAAATTTCATTCTTGGGGTCCTTTTTCATATCTTTTTATCATTTCATCATGTTACCAATGATTTTGTACAAATGTTTTACTATATATTTAATAAGAAGATGGAGCTTTCACCACATTTATTATAGCCTAATGGTATTGATGGAATTATAATTTAGAATTAGGATTCATTAATATTTCCACTGAATTTTTGACCTTTCCCCCATCGTTTCACTATTCCTTAGGACCCACCCTACTAAGTTGCAACACTAACCATGTTTTTTTACATGTCATAACCTATGCATTAGATTTTACCCTTCATAAGCACCCTAGAATAACCCTCAATTTTTATTAGTGCCTATGACGCATTCATTTATAGGTCCACGAAACCTCTTTAGTTCCCTCCATGATATCGAACTTTAGCCTCATGCCGAAATTTAGCTCCATGCCTCTCTTTGTCTATTATTTATGGCCATTATCCCGCTTGTAAGGGGTCCCCACTCTTTTCTATCATTTATTTTTATTACCTGTGTTTATAATCGTTAATGTACTACTATATTTTCTCATAATGTTTCTTTTCTTCATCTTGCTTACTAACCTTTCAGCCTCATTTGATCTTTTTCCTTTTCATTATCCTTACCTCCATCTTGAAACCCATTTGACCCTTTTAAAGATACCACTATAATGGGTGTATTTCCTCTTCTAGACACTTTTCCACTACCTCCAACTTTTCTTAGCTCAATTCCATCAACCTAAGAAAAATATGCTACATGTTATACCACTCATCTCTATGGAATGAGGTTTCTTTTCATCTTCTTTTCATGTTCATTGAACGAATAAAATATTGACCTCCTTTTTCCATATTTTCATGCTCATTAAACTAACTTAAAATGTTGAGTTATTTTTATTCTTTCCTACTCGTTTGTTAATATGAAATCCAATTAACAATATATTATCTATTCTCATGCTTGTTAATCCATGTGAAATACACATGTGTAATTTTATATCCTTTTCAGACTTGGTATAAACCTCATGAAAAATACATCAATTCGAAGATTCTTTTGACTCTGTTTTAGGCTCATTAAAATGAATTAAAAATACATTATTAAGCTTTCATGTATTCTCTTTCGTGCTTGTTAAAATATAAAGGGGATCATCCATACAAAAGGAGAAAAGCGAATGAGACGACCTTTTTTTGTGTTTTATCATGGAATTTATCAATCACCCTTGAACATGGCACTTTTCTGAGTCATTGTCTTACAATTGGTCTTGTTTAGGCTTTAGAGCCACACTATTATAATGGGTCGAGTTGCTTTATTATTTAGTTAGTATCTCACATGATTGGTTGCCCTTCTATTCTCATGGTTATGGTGATGCCTCCTATGTCGCCACTGTGTCTTTATGGTATTCTTCGATACAAGCTACCAAGTTCACATTTGTGGCATGTCGTTATATGTTCAAGGGAAGTCCTATATAGATTTGGCCATCTACAGTATCATTCTATCTTTTGTGTTGGTCATCGTTGTGTCAATTGTGCATAAGTTTTTCAGTTGCCACCATCAAAGACCTCATCTTGGTGCCAGTTTCATGTTGAATGATGAGGGATACATAAAGGCCTTCCTTAGATGGATCTCTTACCTTCAATGTAAACATCTTATCTAGGTTGTAGAGCTAGAGACAATCTAGTACCTTAGAACTTGCAATCATTAGTGGTAAGTTTCCTCATCGTTGATAGTGGGTTTTCCTCATTGGACCATGTTCAATGATTCTATGAGTGCTCGAAATTAGATCATTCATTCAAACTTGCTATATTTTGATAGGTAATTTTGGATCCATTTTCATGATTCGTGGTCTCCCTCATATTTTTTAATGAGATTCCTCAATGCATGGTAATCAGACAGTCTCCCTACATGCTCAACATCAATTCATTCATTCGCATGTAGTTGATTCATACCATTAGGATGGGTCAAAGAACTTGGGGACTCTAAATCACTCAATAAAATTTAATCCCCCAAGCTACATTGGAGAATCTATTGTATGCATTGAGTTCCATCACTTGGGCACTCCTTTTGGTGTTTATATCGCTACTGATATCTACTGTGACATAGATCAACGTTGTATCATGACTAGTCCTTGATGACATGAGTCTGGAGTAAGTTGTATGGGTGCCCATGCTCTAATATTTGAGTACCAAGTATGGGCATGCCTACCTTGGGGATTACTTTATATGCATATGACTATTATTTTTGTAGCCTTTGTAGTTTTTATGTCTATGGTTCCCTGCCTCCCCCTAGCTCACAAATATTATTGTAATGTGTTTCAACCATTATTTTATCTTCTGACGTAATATAGTAGGGAGCATATTTTATATCTCAAAATGTCACCCTCTTTAGTTCGTTAGGGAAGAACATCATAGTATAAATTTCAATGCAAAAATTTGGAAGCTTCATAAAAAATATTTTTTTGCACCTGCAACACTCCCCAGACAATATAAGGCAACATTGTTAGGCATAAAAATGCTCTAGATGATTTGAGAAAGAGAGTTGAATGGCTCAAAAACTCTCTAGTTACACTAAAAAATAGAGTTGAAGTGGTAATGTGAATGGATAAGAGAAAATAGGGTCAAATTTGATCACTTTTAAAGGATAAGGATGAAAGGACCATATCAAATGTGGTTAAAAAGGTGTATAGGTTTAATGTGATCACTCCTCCAAACTATCTATGAAAGTGATGCCCTCCATGGGATAAAGGGAGAAAGTCTATTTAGATGAAGTGTTGTAGGAATGCACACTTGGGGGATTCCTTGGGATATGTTGTAGACATTATGAGCCTTGATAGTGATTTGTGGAAAGATGAGGACCATGGACTGAAGACTATGAATATAATTTTTAAATTTCAAATGTATATATACTTTCAAAGTAGTTGATGACATCTTTTCAATTATATAATTTTCCCATTTTCATTATGTAATATTTGATATCCAATAATATTTGTTTTATATTTTTTTAATGATATAATTTTTTTTAGTATTGTAGAGGAATTCAACAAGCCTAACACTTAGTCATTACTAAATATCTAGGATTTATAATGTCTCTGTAAACCTAGTCATAACCGTGGGATTTGAACCTTGGATCTCTCACTATGATATAATTTATTTGTTAATGTTGATTATCTAAATTATTAAAATTATGTCTTTTTTTAAATAAATTATTAAATTATTAAATATGTATCTATTCCTCATTGGCTTGGTGTTCATTTACTAAATCTATAAAAAGTAGGTCGTGAGGTCGAATAGCCATCGACATGGAAAAAGACAAATGAGCGGTACTATACTAAGTACCCAGTCAATTTTGGTTTATCAAACATTAACAAAATTAATGATTAATTAAATGTTTTGAAAAAAAGGTCTTGATTTTTTAATTTCACGTTACTAATCTCTTAATAATAAATGAACTTTATTTAGTTTTTTTACATTATTAATATTTTTATAAATTTTATATATTAAATATTATAATGATATAGATAGAAAACATTACCTTTATAAAATCTACTTTAATTAGGAAAGAGCTTATTTATGTTATCATCTCTTAAGTCTTAAGCAACTTTTAATAAACATATAAAGCAAATATAGGAATCCTTAATTATTAATGTTAATTACCTTACTTATGTACATGTGGATCTTTGTCATAACCTTGAATTTCCATTTTTTCACAAATGATTGGCACATGAAGTATTACTCTTATTTCAAGGTTATAAATTATAAACAACTTTTGAATTTTCTCTATTTTTCTCTAGGTTTCTATCAAATAATTGCAATCAAGTGTGATTAAAATAGGATCATTGTATTACTTAACATCTATCTTTATGATTTTAGAGTGTAAAAAATTGGAGGACTCATCTTGCAAGAACAATTTAATAGTGGGTCATAGTTTGGAGAATTGGGGACTAAAAGCTTCCAAACCCATTATTTTCATCAAAATTCTAGTGCCATTATATACTAAAATGCCTTTCCAATGATGCATGAATCACATTAGTTAAAGTTTGTATGCAAAATTTATGACTCCCATGATTTGATATACCATAGTATAAGAGAATGTTATGTCACCCGTAATTACTAATACATATAGGGCTAACCACATGTGGAATTTGAAAAATAATTTAGAAGGTCCAAAATTGTAACTCCACTTTAAGGTTGAAGGAGTCCAATATTAGCCCTACTTGGTGATCAATCTATGCTAAGGATTGGGTTGCTAGGAGGAATAGGGGTTTCACTCTAGTCTATTGTATTTTATTTTGTATTTGAGTAGACAAAGCATAGGTGGGATGTTGGAGAGAAAAAAAAAGAGAAATAAAGTTTTGTAGCAACCTTATAGGCTAGAGGACTTACGAAATTCCACAAAGATTACATCTTCCTTTGTAATTACTTGTTTCCATACTAGAGAAAAGAGAGCAAAGTGACCTTGTCTGCTAGCTAGGTTTCTCCTATAAGGGTTTCATGGAGAAAATTGTATTATTATAATAGATAATGTGTGTCTTTATTTCTATTCTATATTTCTCATGTTTTAATTAATGAATTAATATAATCAGAAGAAAAAAATAATCTAATATTTAAAGGGAATTAACAATTATAAGTAAAATTTTAGTAGTTTTATCATATATGTTTTTTTCTTTTCTCTTTTTTTTGTGAAATAAATATTTTATTCTTAAAATTTGAGAGCATTCATCAAAATAGTTTGAATTTCGTTCTAGCTTACTACTCGGGAAACCATATGAGAGAAAACACTTCAATTTTAGCATTAGACAACTTAAAATTTTATTGATGTTATCCAATTTACAAAATATTAGTATGTGCTGCAAGGCCTATAGGGTCATTCTTAACTTTGAAAATATAAAAGCCTATAGATGGGAATATAAAAAGAAAACAACATAGAAACTATCATTCATACTTATTAGAATAAAAATATTATACTAGAATGGGCTAATTGTTGTTACCTAGAGAGAAACCTGGGTTAGGGGGAATGATCATATGAGTCTCTATATTTCAAACTTTCGATCCATGGATGCCATATGCTACTAAATATCATCCAAAAATAATAAAATTTCCTCTTTGGATTCATTCATGTCAAACACAACTCTTCATAGCATTAAATTTAGATTTGATATGTATCAATTTGTTGTAGTGGCCACTTATGTGGCCCATGTCTCGGACCTAGTCTGCCTCCTTAGCCACCACTCCCAAATTTATAAAGTAACAATGATTTTCAACTAGTTCATTCTCCATATATGTTATATCACCATGGATTGGATGAGGGGTGTGCACTTAATACCTAGAAGCAGAGATATCCACCCATTCTTGGGTGAAAGAGCTCCCATTCTTATGGGAATATGTTTCCTTACATCAAATATAGCCTATAGATAGTGAATTATAACCCAAAAGATAAGGTAATATGCTTGGCCACTAAGAAGGAAATTCTTTTGGAAATGGATAACATGAGACCCAAAATTAGGAGGCTATGTTAGAAATGAAGTGGGAAAGCAATGCTAGCCATAAAATATGTTATATATTTGATGATATGTTGGATTCCCAACCATTGGATTAACCTAAGAAGCCCTGGGAGACAATAATTTTGAAACCATATCTAGGGAAATAGGAAATATGAAAGAAAAACCCTATCCTAGCTAGCCAAGCCTACGTGACCACGAAAGGGAAGTCACAAACAACACCATTGAACCTGCTATAAGGCTTAAGAATTTGAATATCCAAAAAACGTTAACAACAAGAGATATAAATGAAATCGATCACAATACCTAAAGGGTAAAAAATTGAATTGAATGTGTCCTAGGCATGAATAACCATAATTTATATTTGAAAACCCTTGGAGATTCACATCATTTTCCTTTGGTATAGGTTGGTGCTATTAAGAAAAATGAGATCCTCCCACCTATGGAAATGTCCAATACATGTAGGGAATTATAGCTATAATGTATCATGTGACTATTGAGGATGATTCATCCTTTCATCCCAGGATGTAAAAAATATACGCTCAATATCCTGTATTAATCCCACATTGGAGTGTTTACCTTTCCCCAAAAAATATTGGTGAATTCCCATATAGTTCCATGTAGAGGAGGATGTTGTCTCATTATTGTCATGGGGAGCCATGCTACCATATCCACCCTCATTAATAACTAGCGTTTTGGTGATAGTACACCCCCCACCTGTCCAAAAAATCCCATATAGGGAGTTTTACCACATTTATTTTGATGAAATATTTTATTAAAATAGCCATGAAAGTTTACCAATAATATTGGTATTAGAGTCATGTTTCTTTGAGTTATTTTATGGGATTTGTAGGGATTGAAGGCTATCTTAAGAAAAAAATTTCAAAACCCTAGTCATAGACGATGAATTTATTCACAATAACCCTTATAGTCTAATAGAAGAGATATTTCTAATGTTAGAATCACAAGTAACAAACATTAGTCACAATATGAGCTTCTACATGTAAAATTTAGCAATGAAACTCAAGAATTTTGGAGAGGAAGGACGTTAAAATGCAAAGGCCAAATCAAAAGGGAAATTGGGAGATCATGAATATCAAAAAAGGATTTTAGGAAAAAGCTCGAGAAATGGAAGCCAAGTTTGAGAGTTGTTAACCATTCATATTCCATATTCAAGATCAAAATGAAAGCAGACATAAATATATACCAAGGTGAGATAAATGCACCATAATTGAATCATTGTTTGTGTAAAGTATAAGTTTATATTATCATTCAACATATATATGAGAAATGAAAGATATCATTTTCTAGACTAAATTTAGAGGACCATGCGATTACTTTGTAGGATATCCATACAAAAAAACTTAGACTAAAGGATGATCTACCAATTACTAGATGGGATGTCTATAAAACCTTCATTAGGTCCTAACTTTATCCTATTAGCTATGTAGAGTGCTAAAGCATATGCCGGCACTATTTCAAGTATAGGTAGGGGTAGAGTGTACAAGAGTACACCAATGAGTTGAAAAAGATGGCCATCATCATAGGTATCTCTCCAGAGAACCTCTATGTACTATTCCTCAAGTATTTGAGGGTTTTACATAGCCGTCTATGACAGAAATTTATGATTTCCAAGCCAAGGATAATGGATGAGGCATGTTCATTGACACAATATATAGAAAGCATAGGCTAAAAGAAAGGGAAATGAAATAGTTTAAAGTAGAAAGAGCACCATGAAGCTTCTAACAAGGGGAAGAGAAAGTTGAAAGTGAGAAAGGATAAGAAGAGATAAGTCACTAGACATCACTGCAAGAATCCTAGAAATGATTGTAACCATTGCAACATTGATGGTCACACTAAGGAGAAGTGTTGGAAACCACATCTAAATATGAACCCAAAGAACCACTAGAAGTATGCAAAGAAAAGTAATATTCTTGCTATACATTTGAGTAATTAGGTCAAAAGAAACTTTGATGTGGATGAGAATTTTGTGTTCACATCAATTCCAAAGGAGGTGAATCTAAGTAGCCTTCATCACCAAGAAGAGAACAAGATGACCAAACCCTTCCACATTAATATCAAAATCAAGAATACCAAGATAGATTCTCTTTTGACTTAAGTTCATAGGCTAATCTCATAGCAATGGATATGATCAACAAACTTGGACTCGAGGTTCACAATCATCCTAGCCCATATCTATTGGGATGGGTAAACATGGATGTGTATATCAAGGTAACAAAATAGTGCAATTTAGTGAAAATTTTAGGAGCTACATTTTTCCAATGGAACAATTTTCCATGTTTTTCCCAAAAAAAAAATATATTTACTGATTTCCATTTTTCTAAAAATCATTCAACCAAATTATGTAAAACAAATTATTTACCTCAAAAATCACTAAAAAATTTATAGAAACTATATAAAATCTTTAATAATTTTAATATTTATAAAAAATATTGCCAAACATTTTATATTCTACATATTAAAGACTATTAAAATTTAAAAAAATTTGCATAATAATTATATAAAAATTTGGTATACATCAATCAATAAGAGACTACATCACTTTATTAATGGAATTCCTCTTACTAAAAACAACATGGGAAAGTACAATCGCTTTATAGATTATTATTTCGGAATTCGGAATATTTTGGCTAATACCATGAGTGGTCTATATTTTTGTATTCAGTTTCAATCTCCATAATTAATAAAAATTAATCATTTCTTCAAATAAAATGTGAAGCACATTCCATATTGGTCCAAGCCATTCACATTCTTAAGCATACCTTTTGCATTCCAAAATTTACAAAAGGAATAGAAAATGTTAAAATATGTTAAAATTTCTTCCATTCAACGTCGTTTAAAATTTTTGAAAGGTGAAGAAAGAAAATGTACAGATAGGTTTAGTATTTGGGACATATATCCTAAGTTTAAAGAAAATTTTTAGTTACCATCATTGCATATTGTTTATCTTTTTGGATTTTTATTTTAGTGTTTTTAATGGATAGAAAAGTTAAGCAACTACAATACTGATAATGGGCAGATGTTTATTAGAAATTGTGCTATTTAGGTTTCCATGTATGTGAAAAAATCATGTTTGGTCGAGATTTTTAAATATTTTATTATTATTGTGTATAGATGAAAATAAAGAGTAATTTTGTATTGATATGGAGGTTTTGGTTAAATTCACAGGTTTAATGATTTATTTTGTTTTATTAAATTGAGAGGAAGATAAATCAAATTGGTATATAACTATGTCGTTATTATGTCTAATATATCATTTTGATTGAGGTGAGGAATTGAATCTATGACTTCATCTTGTGGAAATTTTTTGCATATTATTTTACTTTTATATATGTTCTATCATATTTATTAACAATACATTTAATAAAAAAAATTAATATATTATTTTTTATTTTTTATTTTTTTCCAAATCCCCCATATATATAACTAAACATTTTTTCTGGAATCTCGTAATTACGTAGTAAAAAGTCCCTCAACTGCCACTTGCACCACTCTGTACCATTGATTTTGATGTTACACCATTGAAATAATATATACCTTAGGATTGAATATTGTTATTAATCAGTTACAAATAATAGAAATAATGAAAATTGTTTTAGGCCTTCCAAAACAACTGCAATGTATGCATGATAAGATTGAATATTGTTATTAATCAGTTACACATAATAGAAATAATGAAAATTGTTTTAGGTCTTCCAAACAACTGCACTGTGCGCATGAAATTGGAAGAAATGTCAAGGAAAAATGTTGGATTTTCACCTACATTTTCTCGAGTGCTCTAAGTCTACGCAGCGACGAGCATCCTAAAAACAAAGTTACAGTCATTCCGGCCATTGAGGAGGAGCTCCGCAGCAAAACATTTAAGGTATATGAAAACTAAATCTTCTTGATTCCTTGCTCTGTCTTTCTTTGTTTGCGTACATGCGTACATGTACAAGGTTTTCAAGTTGAAAATGAGAGCGTCTTTGCTGGTATCTTGTAAAATTATTGTAGATCTGGATCATCTGACCAACATGATGGACAAATTACTCCTAGAATAAGTTTTGATTAATGTATTGTGCATAGATACCTGAAAGATCTGGTGAAGCAGGTGGCTATGACTGTTAATACGCTAGAGATTTTGGAGTCATTAGATATACTTCAAAGATAGCAGATAGGTGCCTTTTTGTTCATTTTGTTTTCATTTTTTAAGTTTAACTACTTGGATTTTCTCCTCATCGTCAGTGACCTGTGTAAGCTTCCAACTTGCTTAATTCAATTTCAGAAAATTTTGATAATGAGCACTAGATTTACAACAACAAAAAGAGTTGGTGTCATATATTTATGTATACAATTTATGATAAAAAAGAGTTAATTATTTGAGAAAATAGAAATCCACATTGCAAAGTGCATAATTTGTTTTTTTTTTTAACTTGCATGGGGCAGAATATATATATATATATATATATATATATATATATATAATTGGGTTGTTATTGATTACATAAACCTTTTGCTACGGAAAACTATGTTCGAAGTGTGAGGAGATTTAATGGAACAATTTTCATTATTTTTATAATGAGGAACTCTATTGCCTACAAAGAGTTGATGCAATGGATGACATTCAGAAATATCCACAGATTGGAGCAATTCTAACCGCTTCAGGATTGAGTTGTTCTTTGTTCATGCCATGGATGAGATTTATAGATATTTACAGGTCTTATAGTTTGAGGATTGAACGTTTTTGCTAAACATTCCTTCAATCCCTTTCTCCTTTTCCTCGACTACTCTCACAGGTTAATTACTTTGCAGTTTATCATTTCAATTTTTTCTTAAATGTTAATTTGATTAATTTACATCTGCTTCAATTTCATAGAGGTTAGAGGTATATTTGTTTTAGGGTGAGAACAAGTTTTGTTGTAACGACGAGAACTTGTAGAGATAGGATTAAATATGACTCAGTTTTTATTTGAGTGAATTTTATGTCATTTTAGTAAATTTTGTGAATTCTGAAAGTAGATTTTGTTAGCAAAATGTAAGGTGATTAATTTTTATTGTTATTGTCTAAAATGTTTTCTAAACTCTATTTTTTATTTGTATTTTTAATTGTTAGGAGGTTCTTTAAAATTTATTTTATTATTTTCTTTTGTTTTTTCATATGGTAAATATTTATATTTTTCCTTAGTGAAATTCCATGTTGTTAATTTTTGACTTCAAAGAAAATAAAATATTATTTGTATATCTAGAGGGTTTCATGTGATAGAAGTTAGAAATAGTGAGAGAAAAGATATGGTAATTTTATCAAGCTTATCATTTTTTATAATGTTTTGACTTGGACATTCTTCTAAAATAAATATTGATATAGCTATATTGAGCAATTAGGAGCATAACCAGTGCCTAAAAACAATTGTTAATTTTACTATTTTATCTTTGATTGATTCCAAATAATAATATAATTTATAAATAAATTAAAAAAGAAAACAATACATGTATTTCTAAATTTTATATTTAATAATAAAGCTTACAATTATTATTGAGATTACGGAGATCATTTGAATACTTAATATTTATTAGTGATATATTTTCAAAATGTTATGATCTTTTCATTTATTTATATTTTGAAATATATATAAATTTATAATACTTGTTAAAAAAAATTACAACTAAATTTTAACTGTTATTACCGAAAAACGTCATGATTAACATCATGATTGCACCTAGAGGCGTATTCTACAACCTAGTATGATGCCACGTCCTCAAAAAATAATAAATTTTATTTTCACTAATACCATCCTAGATCCATCCTCTTGATTTATCAAGCGCCCAGAGGAATCAAATCTCTCGAGGTGCAAACCTCTTTTTTTATTGCAAAACTTGAGGAAAGGTTTGCACCTAGAGAGATATGATCCCTCTAGACTCTTGATAGATCCAGAGTTAAGATGTATCTAGGCCAGTTTTAGTCCTATGTGGCCAAGGATTAATTTTATCAATAATATGTAAATATAATAAATATTAATATAATCATTTTAAATATGCTAAATATGTCTTACATTAACTTGGTCATTTTAATTTTAAATTTTCTTAGTTACCTCAGTTTGTTGAGATGATAAATATTGTTAACAACTTTAATGATGAAAAATGATGAAATCTTTTTTTTGAATGAAAAGTGAAAATAATAGTTTTGAATGATACAAAATGTTATCAATAAGAATGTACTCACGTTACAAATAGCCTTCATTGTGATCAATATCAAACTATTTTCTTCTATTATTCTGTCATCCTTGTTAGTTTTGACATCTTTTCATGTCAATTATATGAAAACAACTATTTAAATCGTAAACCATTTTAATCTTTAGCTCAGATTGTTGTAGTAAACATGTTACCTTGTCTCTCTTGCTCTCCAATATTAATAGGTTAAATTACTATAACACAAAAATCAATGTACATTGTCAATAAATTTTTGTGCTTACACTGAAATCAATGCATATTGTTAATCCAATCACTTTAAAATTAATGTACCATCATATATCCAATTACATCAAATTAGAAATCATCATCTACACTGAAATCAATGCAGCTAATGCAAGTAATCAAATAAGATTAGAAAATAACTTCTACACTGAAATCAATGCACCTAATGCAAGCAATCAAATAAGATTAGAAACCAACATCTACACTAAAATCAATGCATTTAGTGAAAGCAATCAAATAGAATTGGAAATCATCATCTACACTGAAATCAATGCATTTAGTGAAAACAATCAAATAGGATTAGAAATCATCTACATTGAAATCAATGCATGTAGTGCAAGCAATCAAATATAATTATAAATCAGCATCTACATTGAAATCAATGCATCTAGTGCAAGCAATCAAATAGTATTAGAAAACATTGTCTACACTAAAATCAATGCATTTAGTGCAAGCAATCAAATAGAGTTAGAAATAATCTACATTAAAATCAATGCATCTAGTGCAAGTAATCAAATAACATTAGAAATAAATATCTACACTAAAATCAATACATCTAGTGAAAATAATCAAATATAATTAGAAATCACTATCTACACTGGAATCATTGCATCCAATGCAAAAAATATTCTTCTCTCTCTCCCCTCCTCCATCTATATCTATATCTCCCTCCATATCTCCTTCTTTCGTATCTCTATCTCACCCCCTTAAACACACACACTCTCATACTCCATATCTATCAATCTCTTTGTCACTCCCTCCCTCTATCCATCTCTCTCTTCTTCCCTCTCTTCACCTTCCATCTATATCTCTATCTTCCCCTTATCTCCCTCTCCTGCTCCCCCGCTAATATCTCTCTTTCCTCCTTTTGTCTTCTCTCTCTCTCTCTCCATATTCCTTATCACTCGCTCTCTCTCTCTCTCTCTCTCTCTCTCTCTCATCTCTCTATGTCTTTCTTCTTGCCTCCCTCTCTCTCCCCCTCCAATCCCACCTCTCTTTCCCCCCCTCTCTCCACTCTCTCACATACTCTCTCTTCCTTCCTCTCTCTCCCCCCCTCTCTCTCTCTCTCTCCCTCCAATCCTCTCTCTTCCCCCATCTCCCTCTCTCTCTCTCTTTCCACCCCTCTCTCTCTCCAACTACATTACTGTATCCCTCCCTCTCTCCTTCTCTCTCCCCTTCTCCATATATCCTTCTTTGTCTCTTTATCTCACCAATAAACATACACACTCTCTCTCTATCTCTCCCTTGTCACTCCCTCTCTCTCTCCACTTCTCACTCTCTCTGTATTTCCTCTTCCCTCCCTCTCTCTCCCTTCAAATCCATATATCTATCCCTCTCTCTCTCATCGTCTCTCTCAATTCATCTCTCTGGTCCTTCCTATCTATTCATTTCTCTCTTACCTCCCTCTCTCTTCCGCCATCTCTCTCTCCTCCAATCCTATCACTATCTCCCTTCCCCTCTCCTTCTCTCTCTCTCCCTCCATATTTGTGTCTCCCTCTCTCTCTCTCTTACCCTTCTCTACCTCTCTCTCTCTTCATTCCTCCTCTTCCCTTTCCTTTAGTTTATCTCCACATCTCCCTTTTCAATCCCCCTATATCTCCACCTCTATCACTCTATATCTATGTTCTTCCCTCCCATATATATCTAGAGTTAATATATATCATGCTATATTTATATATTATAATATAAAAAAATTAATATTGTATTAATCCAAATTTATTAAATTTTATAATATTAATATTATAATCTATTAATATGAAAATTAGATTTAATAATAATAATACTCTAATCTATTAATATGAAAATTAGATTTAATAATAATAATAATAATCTTTTAATATAATATTACAATTAATAATGTTTTCTTTGCATGGTATTAATAATACTTTAGCCCATGGTATTTGGACTATAGGCTTCGCCTAAATAAAACCACTTGTTTGAGTGTTTGTAAATATAAAGAAGATTATGGAGTAAATATGAAGAGAGGTTTTATTTACTTACCATATCTCTGGTTTATTTATATTTTTATTTATTTACCATATTTCTTTTATTTACCATGGTATTTGGCCCATAGGCTTGTTATATAATTAGGTGTTTATTTCTAATCCTATTTGATATATTTTTATTTATTTATTTACCTTACCTCTTTATACCTCTTTTATATTTATTTATCTACCATACATCTTTATACCTCTTTTATATTTATTTACTTACCATAGTTTTTTAATAAATATGGTATTTGGCCCATGGTATTTAGCCCATGGTATCAATATTAATTTGTCGGATGGTATAGGCTTCATCTAAATAAAACCTCTTTTTTTAGTTTTTTTAATATAAAATGGTTTATGGAGTAAATATAAAAAGAGGTTTTATTTATTTACCATATATATATATATATATATATATATATATATATATATATATATATAACTTCTTTTTTTAGTTTTTTTTAATATAAAATGGCTTATGGAGTAAATATAAAAAAAGGTTATATATATATATATATATATATATATATATATATATATATATATATATATATATATATATATATATATATATTCACCATACCTCTGGGGTAAGTATAAAAATAGGTTTTATTTTTTTACCATACCTCTAGTTTATTTAGATATATTTTTATTTACCATATCTCTTTTTTGAGTGTTCATAAATATAATTGTGCTTTAATAGGCATGGATCATTATTTGAAATATATTAATTATTACAAATATATTGATTACAATTGGGCCAACATTAAAATTCTTTACATACAATCTTACATTACATGTAACACTCACAATCTACCCTATACTAGGTTTTAGAGCGCCTCTATGTGCAATAAAACTGCATCAAATTAATATTTTGAAATATTACAATATTGATGGAGAAATATTTGTCTTTAAATATGTTAATTTATCCATAGAATATGGGTTTTCTTCTTAAAGATTCATTTTACAAATATTGAATAAAAATAAGTATTAAAAGATTTTGGATTTTGATTGTTTGCGTTGAATTAAATTTTTTCATTTGATTTAAGAAATGGTATTCACTTTAGTAAAGAGTAAAGATGTTTAAAATTTTACTTAATTTGGAAATTCAATGTGGTAAATTTTTTTTTTAAGGTAAAAATTATTAAATGGGCGAGATAATTTACTATCCATCCATTTAAATTATATAAATTATACATAGTTGTATTTTAATAATTAATATCATCCCATTAATAAGTTTAAAAAGTTATATATAATATAAATATTAAGTTATAGTCATAACCCACAGCACAATGGGGTCGCAGAGAGGAAAAAAAGAACTATTGTGGGTGCAGCATGAGCGATGTTGCATGATCAAGGCCTACCGATGCATCTGTGGGTGGAAGCATGCAATACAACAGTACATGCACAAAACCGTTGTCCTCGTAGAGTACTTAACATAAGTACACTTGAAGAGGCTTTCGCTGGTAAGAAACTTGATGTTTCACACTTTAATATTTTTGGCTCATTAGTTCATGTGCATGTGACCAAAGACGCTAGGAAGAAGCTGGAACCGACTGCTGAGGTTGGTATTTTTTTGGGGTACACTGAAACACCCCATAATTATTGTGTGTGTTTTCCAAACAGCAGAATTATTGTTGTGTGACGGGATATAAAATTTGATGAGGAGAAAGCCATGCGGTTGTCCCTTGAGAGGGAGTTGTACTTGCATGTAGAGGAGCAACTGTTGGTTCCCAAGGATGAGTCTCAATGTGTGGATCAACCACATGAGTAGGTTCATGGAGTGGAGGAAATCACTCATGCAGAGCCATCCATCAGAAATGGCAGAAGGCACACCACAGAAGTTGATAGGCTGAGACTTGATGTTGCACAGAATGTAGGAGCCCCTACTTCACAGCGCAGAGAAAGATATTATCCTGACTGATTTACTGGATACATGGCTCTTATGAGAAAATGTATTGTGACTGAAACACCTTCCTTTCAGGAAGCATTGCAACAGCCTACTTGGGTTGATGCAATGGTGGAGTATGACTCCATTGTCAAGAACAGTGCATGGGAGATAGTCCCAAAACCGATCGACAAATCAATGGTTGGATCGAGATGGATCTACAAGGTAAAGCAAGCTATTGATGGGAGTGTGGAGAAATATGAGTCCAGATTTGTGGCCCAGGGATTCTCACAGATCGAGGGGATAGATTATGATGAGACTTTTGCACCTGTTGCAAGGTATTCTTCCATAAGATACATCCTTGCATTCTCAGCGCAAATGGGCTGGTACATTCATCAGATGGATGAGAAAACTACGTTTATTAATGGGATCATTGAGGAAGAATTGTACATAGATAATCTTGAAGTTTTCGAGATCTTCAAAAGTGAGTCGCATGTGTGCAGACTCAAAAGAGAACTGTATCGGGTGAAGCAAGCACCCTGTGCTTGGTACACTTGGATAGACAGCTATTTCACCGGACTTGGCTTCACCAAAAGTGAAGAAGATACAAACCTATACTAGATTGTGGTTGAGGGTAAGCTATTGATCATTTTTCTTTATGTTGATGATCTAATTTTGACTAGTGATGAGTAGTTGATACACTCATTCAAGGAGGATCTTGTAAATGAAGGACATGGGACTCCTTCATTATTTCCTTGGATTGGAAATATGGCAGCAGGATGGTGAAATTTTTGTGTCTCAAGGCAAGTATGCAAAGGAGATACTAGGTAAGCTTAACATGGAGCGTTGAAAACCCATGGCTACTCCTCTTCCACGAAATTGGAGGAAAGAGGATGCTACTTTTGGATAGGTAGTGGATGCTATTGTCTATCTACATTTAGTGGGTTAGCTAATGTATCTAGTGAACACGAGATCGTTCATCTGCTACACAGTTAACCAGCTGAGTCAAGTTATGGTTAAGCCTACCAAGATATTTTTGAAGGTGGAGAAGCATGTCCAAAGATACCTGAGGGGCACATTAGAGTATGGTCTATGGTACAAAAGGAAGGATGGAGTGAATTTGCATGGCTTCATGGATTCAGATTGGGTTGGATGTCCATCAGATAGAAATAGCACATCAGGGGGATCTTTAGCATTGGATCGACAACAATTTCCTAGTACAACAGAAAACAATGATCTGTGGCACTCATTTCAATGGAAGAGGAATACATAGCAGCAAGTCAAGTTGCATGTGAGGAGATCTTGTTTTTTTTTTTTGGTTCTCAGATGGATCCGACAGAAATTCACTGTGATAATTAGGGTTGCATTAAACTCTCAATTAATCTTGTGTTTCATGATATATCCAATCATATAGATATCAGGTGTCATCATCTCATAGATTGTGTGCAGGGAAGGATCATGTTGCTTCAATACATTCCCATGGAAGATCAGGATGCAGATATTCTGACGAAGGCGCTCACCAGGATCAAATTCAAATACCATAGAGATAGGATTGGGGTGAAGGATAATCCCTTTCTTCTTGAGAGGTATTGTTGAAAATCATCACCCACACCTAGTGCATTAAGCACCTAGACTAGGGTGGGGCCCATAGTGCTATTTTTGGGTACATGTCTATTTTGGTTATCCCTTAATTAAGATGGACATTAAACTGTAATCTATTCTCAATGTGGACTTGAATGAGTTAACCGAAAGTGATAAATTCAGTTAGCTAGTGGATTTTGAGTTAGAGGTTGTTGGTGAGGCATGAAAAGTAATTCTAGTTGTAACAGAGTTTGAAGTGCAGTGGTGCATGAGTTGGTGCAAGTTGTAAATCAATTTAACTCAGTTAAGTGAGTTAAATTTAGTTGTGCTAGTTGTAACTGAAGATACACTAGTGATAAATCCAGTGAATTAAATGATAATTAATTCACAATCAGTGATCTCACATGCAACTGAGGATTTACTATTATTAGTTTCATGCATGTCAGATCTAGTTGAGACCTAGTTGAGTTCTAGGTGAAAGGGAATTTGACTATCAGTTGTAGGATTATTGGCTTGCACACATGCAGGAAAACACCCATTGGAGTGCCCATGATACTTACGTAGTCAATGTAGGCAATAATTCCTATCTTTTAGGGATCTTTACCATCAAGGATTTTGCATGCAAGATAGGTTGTCTGAAGGTTGAGAATTAGCTATGTGTTGGTCATTTTTTCATATGACAATGTGAGGCAATTAGCAGAGTACTGGAGGGCTCTTGTGAGAAGAGTTTTGTGTGTAATTGTTTCATGATCCATGCTAAATATAAAATATAAGATAGTGGGTTTTTTAGTTGTAAGCTTTCCCCGAGAAATTATCTGCGTTGTGTGTCATTGATCTTTCTTCATGTTCATGTGATTAGCGATTGTGTTTTTAATTCCACGGAATATTTGTAGAAGTGATTCAGTATTTAAATTTAGTACATTGTAATATCAGGTGAATCCAAGATATACATGCATGTTGTATAATTTCTACACCCAGATGCAACCATGCTACAATGAATGTTCCCAAACATAAGCTCGGATACATATGTTTGACATCAATTCCAACATCAACTAGCTTCAATCATGAACCAATGCCAACATCAACTAGTTGGAACCATGAAAACCATAATGTCAACAATATCCCCCTTTGGAACTGATTGAAAAAACACACAACCTTGAAACAAATCTCTTCTATCAGCCCCCCTTTGACATCAATGATAAAGGGTAAACTCCATCTTATAAGGCAACACAATTGAAGCACAAATACTAGATAAAATAACGTGGCTAAAAAGTAATGCATATCAACCAACAACGATACTCTCCACATCAGATGCAAGCATCACATAAACCAATTAACATTCAGAGAAACATAAAAACCAATTACCTCTAGCAACAAAAATAATAAGTCAACATGAGGAAACCATAGAAGCATCAATTATCAAGATCATATAATATGCAAATCCATCCACATGAGGCAACCACACATAACTCCTCCACAACTACTTAGTACCAACTACCAAATATCTTAGAACATAACATGAGGCCAAGAATACCAACAATCATAGCATAGCATGAGGCACAACATGAACACCTTGGAGCTGACCATAATTCCAACAATGTATGGCTAAAGTAACAAGAGAAAATAATGCTCCCCACATGCCATCTCCAAACTGTAGTGACTTCTTCCATTGCAACATTTTCTTCCCTTCCAAGAAAGAATCATGAGGTGGACCAAAACTCCACATGACCATGACTGATGACATATTACTTTATACATACATATTTGTAGCAGTGATACAAAACATCATACACAATCTCTTATTACCATAACATGACCTCATGACTCATGATTAAATGACACAAAGATACATCCATTAAAATACATGGCTTCATGAGAATTTTACATGCATATATCAATGAAATACATAGTTTCTATAATCCTATCCATTGGACCAATGACTCAAATACATGACATATTAGTATTTTTATATCATCATTATCCCATATAAGTGGTTGAAAAATGACTCCATAAACTTTCCTATCACCATGATGACCCAACTCACTAAGGAAATCACTCTCAATCAACATAAAATTATGAATCAATAACAAATTCATGGTTATAATAATCATCATATGAAAACTCATACATGGATGGTCTATGTCTCATGTCATCTCTATGCATATTGTACCAATGGTATCCTTCTATGCATGGTTGTACCATATTTTCAACCAACTTTTTACTGAAACCAAAAACATATGTATGGTTGAAAAAAACATGTATTACTGTCACTCAAAAAACATGAATAAATAAACTACAAATACGAGTGAAAACAATGAAGAATATGCCAAATATCACATGTAAATATCATACCATGCATAGCTCCCCCTGAGCTCAATATAATTCCAATAGATAGGATGATAATGTGGACCTAAAAATACATGAGGCTCAAATGAACTCATGATATGCTAGTGCAACATATTATACTCATCAAGCTACCATACACTCCCCCATGAGGTTGTGCACCTCTCATGAAATCTCTAGTCCTCTTGTAAATATGCAAGAAATAATCGGGGACTGAAGGAGGGGATGATCTTCACTACTTGAAGGTTTGTTGCTCCTTCTTTCTCCACATGGTATTTGGCTTCTTATTTTATTCCTGCACTTGGTTTATGCTAGGTTCTCTTTGATTTTGTTAACATTGTTTATTTTGGCTTGTGTAGCAAGGAAGAAAAAAATATATTTCCATATGACCAAATTTATGACATGTATAGCACTTCACACAGCCAAGATATGTAGCAAGAGTATTACATATCCTAATTATCATGATAGATCTAAAACCTTGCATGAAATTTGATTCTCCTACCTTAATTATCTCTGTAATCAAATTCCTTATGGAAAAATAGGTTACATGAATAGCAATAGCCATAAAACCCATCATTATTGGCCAATCTCCTTCACTATTGGTATTGTTGCAAGCTCTGTTGATGTCATATGTACAGTCTACTCCTACAATTAGTTGCAACATCTCCATACCTATGACACTATTGTAGCATTGTACCTCATGCATCGAAGGAACAAAAGGTCTTTATTTCTTGAGCTACCACTATCTTCTCTTAAGGAAAAAGGTTTTCTGAATGTAGGATCTCCTTGAGAATTTCTTCTTTTTTATTGTTGGTTCTATTGCTTGACTTGTTGGTTCTACTTCTTATTTCCTAGTTTACACTCTTGCTGCTCGTATTGTATTCTATAGGCGTCTTGCATTCTTCTTTGATATTTTTACATGCATGCAAATTAGACTCACCATTTTGAAATCCAAGAACAAATTTATCCAATGGTGATCTTTGGATCTTAAGAAAACTATCCAAGGCCATAGTACTCTTCTCCATCTTTCACTGCTTTCTCAAGGACACAACTTCAGCTTCTAATTTCTCACACTTGTTTTCCATCTATTGGTACTACTTCCTCATACCTTTCTCAACTTATTATAATTATACCAACTTAATATTTAAGTTGATGATCTCCTCCTTGAGTTTTTCCTCCTTACCATCACTAATATGCAATAATTTTTCTTGATCCTTGCGTGTAGTTGTTAGTATTGAAATCTGAACTCTAAGAACCTTAATTTCATTTTCATCTCCACTAAGTAATTCAACATGATTAAAATTTTAATCCTTCAAAATGTAACTCAAAATAAAATCATTAATAATTATACCTTTGGATTCAGGATCTTCTAATTTCTACATATTATTTTTTGAACCACTTGCACTAGCAAGATTAGACCCTTGTGGCTGAGCTTCCTTATTTTGAAGGCCATTCCTTTTTTGAAAATTTTTCCTCTTGTTCTTGCCCATTATGAAAAAGGAAAAAATAAATTTTCTCGCCAAAAAACCACATATCTACTCTTCTATGATCAAGATGCAATCAATATTTTGGCTCTAATATCAATTATTGGAAACCTTTGAGTAGTACTGAGAAGGGGGGGGGGCGGTGAATTAGTAGTGTGACTTATGACCATTTTTTTCCTTTTATTACTTCTCAATTGAATCACACGCTTGTTATTGCAACAACTCACAATATGTTAGAAGCATATGAGTAAACAATAAACATGCAAACAGACAAGTATCATATACTAAATGAAAAACCATAAAAGAACAACTAAAAAAATCATCATCACACATGAGACACAAGATATCTGGAGGAAAACCATTCACCAAGAAAAAAAACACCTTTTCTACTACTGTGATTCTCTTAATATTCTATTAAGCTAAATATCTCTCTTACATAGATGATGAACTCCCATTATTTAGGATACTCAACCTCATATACAATCAGTTGAATCCCATCATCTTGGAGGCTCAATTCTACTGATCATCTTGGAATACTATGTTCTCCACAAACTCACAGACTACCATCCACTGAAAGCCACCATGATCATTCGATCCTCGCCCAACTCTGTTTGGACTAACCAACTACCATTGGATTAAGAAACTATTCCTTTTTTTGAAACTTCGCAATCACTGCTCCATATCCATGAATTCATTTCTCCTCTACTCTATGTGTTCCTCATTTCATTTATTTTTAAATTGGATCCTAAGAATTTATGCTCAACTCAATTAATCTCTACAATAACACCTCTAGCAGCAAGATAATATCATCAAATAAAATTCACACCACAAATGTGCTCTCTACTCCAGCAAAATAGTGGCCACAATCTATCCCAAAAAAATTGAATAATACATCAACCATAATATCAAAACCCTCACTGAAAAATATAATTGGTGCATAATACAATCAACGACATAAGAAACTATGGATATGTGCCAAATGCATTAGAATCTCCTCCAAAAATAAATGTGAGATTCACCATCCAAATATACTCCAACAACATACAAAAACTCTCCAAACAAACTCTGCTACAACAGCCTCAAATATGATCTCAATACTAATGCACTACTTCATAAATATGCTCCATTAACTACCATTACACTGACTCATTGAATCATTTATGCTGCCCAATAGTTATAAAGCATACTCACTCTATGCAGCCTTATGTTACACACAATCATACTCAACTCCAAAATGATGTATATAAAATGTGTTAAGAAAAATTCATAGTTTGGGTTGGGTTCAAGAGTGCACAAATTTGAAAAAATCCAACTATAATCATCACTACCCATGCACTAAAGGTTTTCACACCCAATGGAGGATTATTCAACCATTTCCAACCTTAACTTATAAATTTAGAAGTTTCCATGAATTATTGTGTCAATTTTTTCCTGATCTATGCAAGGAATGAGAATAAATTCACTTTCATGATGTATGTTATCACAAAATCAGGCTTGATGGGCTGCTCATCAAGTAAACCTTGTGTAACTATTTCAGACCAATATTTTGGCTGAGGCTTAGGCTCCTCAACCTGAGAGGGCTCTCTCAAGGGTTTATGATTTTTGATTAATGGATAGATGGCTAACTCTAATGTAAAAATATAGAATAATATAACTGGTTGTATCAAAGATTAGCAAACATTCATTGGGTTATGGAGTCAAGATAACTTCAGCAAAAAAATCACAGTCTATCTAGCATGGAAGTCAAGGCATTTGGAGTTCAAGTGAGTGAGTAAAACAGTAGAACAGTGAAACACACAGTCATTTTGTATATGAATGAAGTTAGAGCATTATGAATGAATTCTAATTATCATATACAAACACCACTACAAATAGAGATATTGAATAATTCCATTAGAACAATAATGAGCAAGAACTCCTCATGAATCTTGAGTTGTCAAAAAACAACTCTGTATTAAGCTGAAAAAAAAAACCAATGACATACAATAACATAGTCTTTGCTAATAAAAATGTCCAACCTCTTGGATTTCGACCTTATGCTCTTTATATAACATTTACAAGATAGGATTCCATTATCCTCCACTAGGGACATCGAATTCATAGTTTTTGACACCTTTCTTAATATAAAACATGCTATTAATTACAAAATGATAGCTATACTGCTTTTGAAAAGTCCTAATTCTAATAGGACTGAAACTCTTAAATACCCTTCTAACAACCTTATCTAGTCTTTAATTCATGTTTTGACACCTGAAATCCCATGAATTCTAATTTAGGTGCTGACCATTCACTTGAAGTAACCCTGCTGTGAGTAGTAATGTTTTCCTATAAATTAGGAAACACGTCTCCTGCTTTTCAGCCCTATAATTTCATTATCAGTTTCGAGCACTTTGATCATTGATGGATCAAGTTTACATGTGTCATGCTTGCCAAATATTCCCATACTTCTTTATTCTTCCAGCTTTGTAGAAAACCAAATCTGAAATGATGCAAAAAGGTAAAGGATAAGCCTGTGCTACGAAAGTAGCTTGTTTTCGTAGCGCTTTCTGTAGCTCGATGTTAAACTTCCCTTTTCAATCATTTTTATCTGTTTTATTCAAAGGATCCTTCTCATGCTATATCCACAATTCCACCAACAATTTCAAAGCCAAATTCATCAGCGTTATCCCATAAATTTTATGAAATTGTGCAAAAATACTGCTTCAGTAGTTTCGTAGCGCATTTCAGCAGATTTGCACTATCTGTGCTACGAAAATGTTGTGCAAGCAGTTTTCTCAAAACAGTCTTCAAAATTTATAACTTGGAGATGTTTAAACCTTATGAGGGTTGTTAATATCTCAAAAACATAGTAGCTTGACCTCAAAAACATGATCTTCATCAAAATTTGTCTTCACCTTAATGAGAAACTGACTTATAAATTTATCACTCTATTGCACTGTTCAATTACTCTGTTTCACTATTCCTTTAGCTTTTCTTGATATTTTGTTAACTGAATCTCAAAATCTTCAACTTGTCTTCTTAATCTCCTATTGCTAGCTCTCAAATGAGTATTCATAACTCTCACAAACTTTGCTTCTTTTATGGCTGGGACTGTCGAGGTGAAGAATTGTTCCTCACTGCTAAGTATTTCTGGTTTAGAAACCTTTTCACCTTCCCAAACATCTTTCATCCTCTTGAACCTTGTTTTCTCAATGGCATGTTTTCTAGCTCTTTTCTTCAACCTGGCAATTTCATGGTTTGCTAATTTTAATTTCTCCTCCATTCTTTCATAACTGATTTTTTATGTTTGTGTTGAAGATACTATGTTTTTGGTATGTTCTGATATAGGTGAAGAAATTTCTATTATATCTTCATAAAAAGTAGGTGTTTCATTTGTTTTCTCAATGCTTTCATTAATCTCCTATATGCTCTTTGACTATCTAGTTGCAGGCTTCCTAGCCTTGAAAACAAATGCTACATCTTAATCTTTAAACTCCAGATTCTTTGATGATCTCACCCTTTTATGTTTGCCTTCATCAACTCCTATGAAGTCAGCTTGAACTAAAGGAGACTCTTCTATGTCTATTGCATGAAAAATATCTGAATCTAAGTTCCCTTTCAAAGCTGGGCTATCACTTGTTTCTAAAATTATTGCTTTCACTTTTGACTTTGCATCTTGACTTCTAGTAATTCTCTGTAGAATTTGCTTACTAGCTGTCTGTTTGTATGTAGCTTCTTTGATTTCTTGTAACCCTTGTTTTACAGGTGAAAGGGTTTCTGCAATGACCACTGTTATCCTTTCTATTTTGTCCTTTACTTATTTCCTAGGCTTCAATTTCACAAACCTTTTTCTCCTTGTGACTACATGTTTGCTGGATTCTACTGGTAGAGACTCTTTTTCCTTAGGGTTATTGACTGGAGTTTGAGCTTCTATTCCAAATCCACATATAAATAGAAAAGATGACCAATCTATATTAATCTTTTGGAGCTCATTCAAGACCAACAGTTTGAATAAACCATGGTGAAACAAAGATGTTTCACATTCTTCAGATTTCACTTGAACCTTATCAGCCATTTTAGCAATGCTTCTATACAGGAAAAATGGTAAGTCTAGAGATATCATACCTATGAAGTGTAATAGAAGTTTGAAATGGTAGGAGTAAAATTTGTGGTACCTGCCCTCACATGCGAAATATCTCTGGATATTGAAGAGTATTTTTAGCATAGCTATCTTTAATGCAGTTTTTGGGAATTTCATTATTTAAATCCATCTCTGTATATTCTGGATTTAAAAACACTTTTCATACCTCCATATCAAATCTGAAACCCTTAAACCATGTTTCCTGTCCTCTAGGTATGTCAGTCACTAGAGCATAGTTTTAGGAGTTACTGACATGTTCAAAATTCCCACCTTTGTATTTGTACCATTGAAATGCAAAGCAAATTATTTTGATACTTGACTATGTCCACCTTGCAGCTTTTCACAGAACGTTAAACATCTTGCCTTTCTGAAAGCATCTAACTGTTTTGTCTTCAGCTAAAACTCTTGTGCTTTCAAGTTCAAACCTTAAACAATGTCTTGACCTATGATTATTTTTCTCCTCTGTCATTCTTTCCTTTCAGAAATTTATGTTTGCTTCCTTCATAATTTAATAATCAACCTTGCTTGATAGTAGGATCAGCCTCACTTGATAGTATACGAGAATAGCTTTGGTGTAAGATGACCATAAGCTTAAACTTGAAACAGATATGTTTCACTGCTTGTTATGAAAATTGGAACAAGTAACACATATCAACCTTTTCAAACTTGAAACTTCTTTTCAAAAATGACACCTCTATGGTAATAATGATGGTATGAATGATTAAACATTTTGGAAATGACCCCTAACTGAATCATTATGATATCATTGTATGATAACCTAACAGATTCTGACAATTTTTATGTTTTGACATGACATTTCTCAGAATCTACACTTTCATAGCACACCTAGTGCAATTTTGGTGAAATACGCTACGAAAGTAGCAGCGCTTTCATAGCGCACAACTGGTTTTTTGAACTGACCGTGCTACGAAACTGCGGTTTTGTGGCTAATTGCAGAGGATTTTTCCAAAAGTTTAAAACATGATTTCTAGATGAATGATGAGACTTTTCAACCATGGAATGAAACTTAAAGACCTTATTTGGAAATGAAACTAACTTTTTAAGACTTCTAAACCTATCACCTACCTTTATCAACAATGAAATGACTCAAGACCTATTTGACATTATGACTAAAACAAGGTAAACTTTCAAAGCTTAGAAAAAAATAATTTTAGGGTGATAACAATGTCTATGATACTTTCCTTCATAAAACCTGCATGTACATGGGTTTACTTCACAAAACCTATGTATGCCTCTCAAAACTTACTTTTCTCAAGATTTTTTCATCCCTGATTTTGCATCTAATCAGATCCAAACTTCCAAGGCTTGTTTATCTACATGGGGGGAAACTCCTAACATTGTTGAACCTCTGAAAACCCATGACAGGCCTTTGATAACCATGAAAAAGTATCCCAAGTGTCACTGCCAAGTTGACCTAAATGGACAATAAACATAGGGTTGAAAAAATTGTCAACAAGCCCTCTACTCTCCACAAACATCTGCACAAGCTGCAACACCTCTGACGGACCTACAGTACATTGTATCACATATCCATCATCAACATATGCCAAACACATGACAACAAATCATTAAGTGTGCCATCATCATATGATCAATATAAATTCCAACACATGCCAACATAAACCAACTGCTCCATCACCAATCTACATCATTATAAGTTGGCATAAGTGCATGAAATCATAAGGTTGAAATCAATTCCAACACAATCAATTCAATTCCAAATCCCCTAGACTCAACCATGCTACAATTAAGTCACCCAAACATAAGCTAGGATACATATGATTTACATCAATGCCAACATTAGTTAGCTGCCATCATGAACCAATGCCAACATCAGCTAGATGGAACCATACACATCATAATGCCAACAATATATTTGGTCTCTTCTTTTTTTGTGAATATATACCTACCACACATCAACAATTTGTTGATGATTTGGTTCTTTTTGGGCTTCCCACTTTAAAGGAAGTGAATGGACTACGAATTATTTTACAAACTTTCATGGATGCCTCAAAAACACTATTAAATAATGATAAAACTAATATATTCTTTCTTAATTTCCATGAGGATAGATAGACACAATTTATTTTGTAGGTAAATCCCCTCTATGGACAATGGCGATCCCTCTAGCCCTAGGGTGGGTCTAGCAACTACAGGAACATACTAACATCTACCTTCCTAGATTGTAAATGAAATTTAGAGCAAGGAAGATGACCTACCTTGTTCTGATGCTATTTTGTCACCTTTCGTTGAAGATTCTTGTTGCATCGATCTTCTTAAGCTCGATACATGCTGTACCAACATTTGATTACCTGTACAGATAATCAAGACACCACGATAAGCATAAAACCAAGACAAACATAAAACAATCACAACTTAACTAAATGATCAAGGAATTCTAGAAATATCATTATAAATGTAAACAATAGTGGAAGATAAACACCAGTTGCATTTTATTATGATAAAGACAAGGGGAGTTTACAACCAAGCCTTGATGTTGAGGCTCCCCTTCGGCAGGTCTGTATCGAAGCATATTTGTCACACCCTCATACACAAAGGTATAAGATCTCACTATGTTCTTAACACAAAAAAACAATCACATTCTACATTATTCTCCCGAAGTTATAATTGCTTCTCCTCTCTAGGTAACTAAGGCAATAGAGGTGAAGGAGGTCTCCTTATATAACAATGGAGGAGGATGTTATAGGCCCTCAAATAATGGGAAAAGAGCTTATCCCTTGGAGTAGTTCCTATTTATTGGGAATAAGAAGCCCAAAGGGGAATTCCTCGGCCATATCATCATGGAAACTTCATTTCTATTTTAAAAACTTTCAAAAAGAGGATCGACACGGGTCCGACATTAAGACAAAGCACCGATAGCCGTAGGTCCCATTGCAAATCTCTGCTATCGGTGTGGGTCAGACACTGAGACAAAGCGTCGACCTTGAAAACCAGGTTTATATAGGGATCTTCGAGAAAAGTTGTAAATGGAGATGAATTGGCAGAAAAAGTGTGGTTCATGGGTATGTATTCCATGCTCGGAAAGTACACAAGGTGTAGGTTTTAACCCTGTATAGAAATTATCTGCAAACGAATCTTAAAAATAGAAAATAAATAATAGCAAGAGCATAAAACATAAAATAGATATACACAGAGATTTTCCCCTGGATCCCAAATCAGGACGACCAACTTGATTTTTCATTATATTCCTTTTAGTGTTACAACACATATATATACATGTCGAAGCATACATAAACCCCAATCCATTAACCCTGGATTAGAACATAACCATAGTTCCCTTGATCGGATCTACAAAATACAAGGGGTCGAAAACCATCATGCCCCAAAACCATGTGAAAACCCATGCACAAAACCATGGGCGTGTCCACCCACCAAAAAATAGGGTCCAAATTTTTTTCCCAAGGCACTACCGGCCCTGCTGCCCCCATCCCAACGACCACAATGGGGGCTATCACCCCTATGGAGCCTCCCCCACGTGGCTAGTCGTGGAAAGAATATAACACATACCCAACATTCTCCCACTTTTTTTTTTCTTTCCACAGGGGGCCACAGGAGAGCTTAGTCATTGGGCCAATTCTTCAACACCCATTGTTTCTCTACACCAAGAGAACTTCTGAGTGCTCACAGACTTCGTCAATGCATCTCCAACATTCTTCAAAGTGTCCACCTTTACCAGCAACACCCTTTTAGCCTCAACCATATCTCTAACAAAGTGATATTGAACATCAATGTGCTTTGTCTTTGAATGATAAGCGGGGTTCTTAGCCAAGAAAATTGCACTTTGGCTATCACAGTCTATCCTTATAGCTTGTTGTACCAACCCCATACTTGAACACAATCTCTGCAACCAAACTGCTTCCTTGCTTGCATGAGTGGCTGCTATGTATTCTGCCTCTGCAGTTGAAAGAGCCACTACAGACTGTCTTTTACTCATCCAACTGACTGCGCCTCCAAATAGGCTAAACACATACCCACTTGTAGATCTTCTTTGGTCCAGATCTCCAGCCCAGTCTGCATCAACAAAACCATGAATGTCCAACACTCTTTCCAATCCTGGTCTTCCCTGGTAGCACAAGCCATAATCACTAGTGCCACGTAAATATCTGAAAACCCGCTTCATTGTTGTCCAATGCTCCTTCCCTGGGTTTGACATAAACCTGCTCAATACTCCCACTGCATGTGCAATGTCTGGTCTAGTAGAGACCATTGCATACATCAAGCTACCCACTGCACTTGCATATGGAACACGGGACATATACTCCTCTTCTTCTTGTGTCTTGGGACACTGTTCAGCAGACAGCTTTACACCTACAGGAATAGGAACATTCACCGATTTACTATCCTGCATATTGAACCTCTGCAATATAGTCTCGACATAATTCCTCTGGTTTAACCAGAGCTTCCTCTTTGCCCGATCTCTCTTAATTTCCATTCCCAAAATATAGTTTGCAGCACCAAGATCCTTCATGTCGAATTTGGAGAACAGTTGGGTCTTCAAATCTTGGATAATTTCTTTGTCATTTCCAATCAAAAACATATCATCCACATACAAGACCAAATAAATAACACGGTCATCAATTAATTTAAAATAAACACAGTGATCCTCCTTGCTTCTGGTGAAGCCAAGTCCCCGTATATAGGTATCGAATTTCTGATACCACATCCTTAATGACTGTTTTAACCCATACAGAGACTTCTTCAACCTGCATACTAGTTCTTTCTTACCCTTCACCATAAAGCCTTCAGGTTGCTTCATGTAGATCTCCTCTTCTAGATCCCCGTGAAGAAATGTTGTCTTCACATCCATCTGTTCTATCTCAAAATCAAATGCGGCAGCAACAGATAAAAGTAATCTAATAGAAGTAACTTTGGCAACAGGAGAAAAAATATCACCAAAATCAATTCCCGGCACCTGGGAATAACCTTTTTCTACCAATCGAGCTTTGTATTTCTCCACCTTGCCTTCTACATTCATCTTCTTCTTAAACACCCATTTTCTCCCAATGGGCTTCCTTCCAGCCAGCAACTCCACCAGATCCCATGCCTCATTTTTGTGCAAGGATGCCATTTCATCAACCATGGCCTCCTTCCAGAGTTTTCCATCCTCTGAATCTACTGCCTCCTTGACAGTTCTGGGATCATCATCAGTTATAGTTAAAGAAAAATTTGAACAAAAAGCATATGGACTATACCTTTTTGGTTGTCTTATTTCCCGAACTGATCTTCTCACAACTAGAGTTTGTGGCTCTTCCTCTTCTGAGTCTTCTTCTATTGTAGAGTTTGATTCATCCTCCTTTAGCTCAAAATCTATCTTCTCAGGATCCTTTGGCAGGACTTCATGTTTAACAAAATCTTTCACCTCTCTAAACACCACATATCAGTTGTACACAACCTTCCTTGTTTCGAGGTTCCAAAGCTTGTAACCCTTTAAACCATCCTTATACCCAATAAAGATGCACCTTTCATATTTATTATCCAACTTGGTCCTTTTCTCCTTTGGAACATGTACATATGAATCACATCCAAATACCCGGTGATGTGAAAGGGTTTACCACGTGTCCATACCTCATGTGGAGTCTTATCCTCCAACGATGATGAAGGTGATCTGTTAACCATGTAACATCACAGTCTCCAGCATATTTTCCTAGAATTCTTGTCCCTAACATTTTACTCAGAATGCTTCTTGCCTTTTCCATCGGTGTTCTATTCATTCTTTACGCAACTGTTTCTTTCAGGGTGTGTATGGAGTAGTCTTCTACCGTGCTATACCACACTTCGTACAGAACTCTTAAAATTCCTTCTTGCAGAACTCCCTGCCATTATCTGTCCTCAGCACCTTTATCTTCTTCTCTGTCTGGTTTTCCACCAGAGCCTTAAATTCTTTAAATATGTCAAAGACTTCAGATTTCTTCCTCAAGAAATATTTCCATGTATTCCTTGAGAAGTCATCTATGAATGAAACATAGCACACAGAATTACCTAGTTATGGAACCGACACAGGTCCAAACACATCACTGTGCACAAGCTATAATATCTTGTTCGCCCTCTTAGCACTAGAAGGAAAAATAACCCGATTCTTCCTTCCATATACACAATGTTCATAGAAATTGAAATCCAGAGAGCTATTCAACACACCTTCTACCATACCATTTCCATGCAATATCCGAAGGCCCTTCTCTCTAATATGTCCAAGCCTTTGATGCCATAGAATAGTCTTTTCTCCAGAGACCGCTAGGCTTTCCGCTCCACTTTCGGGAACCACATAACTATTACACCCATCAATAAAGTGCTTCCCTGTAGCTTGTACAGACTTTCAATATGAACTTCCTGAATTAATACGAGTGCTCCCCAACCATCTTATAGGTATCTTTTTCAAACACCATTTTTACACCTGCATCATCCATATTACTTACAGAAATCAGATTTCTGGCCAATGCAGGAATGTACAGAACACCAGGAAGTGTTCTAATACTTCCACCTTGTAGCTTCAACTTTAATTTACCATGTCCAACAATTCTAGCCTTCCTATCATCCCCTAAGAAAACATCACCGCCATCATATTTCTCACACTCGCAGAACCACCCCCTATGGGGAGTGAAGTGAAAGGATGCACCTGAGTCAATCAACCATGACTCATGATATACATGTGTATTTGTAGAAGAAGCCAAATACACATCCCCACCTTCAGCCAAGGTGGTTTTTTCCTCTGCAGTAGGAGCATCATCATATCCCTTTCCTTTCTCAGGAGCTTTCGATCTACACTCCTTTTTGTAGTGTCCTTCCTTTCCGCATTTCCAGCACACCTTTAAAAACTTTCTAGGAGATTTAGATCTCCCTCTAGATTTAGATCTCCCACTCGAAACCTTATTCTTGTTTCTGTTCTGGGACCTTCCTTGTACGGATAAGGCATCTCCATTCTGACCCTCCATATTTCTCTTGTCTCATTTCTCAGGCGGTGGTAGAGACAATTTCATCAAAATTCAAGGTAGTTGTATTGCTACCTATTGCAATAACCAGACCGTCCCACGAATCTGGTAGAGAACACAACAAACTGATGCACTTATCTTCATCTGAGATTTTAATATCAATATATGATAGTTGGCTTACCACAGTATTGAAGGCATTCAGATGCTCTATCACCAAGTCTCCATCCTTCATCCTCGGGTTATACAACTTTTTACACAAGAACAATTTATTCACGAGAGACTTAGACTGGTACAAAGTCCCAAGTTTTCCCCACAAATTCTTCGTCATAGCTTCCCTAGATAAATTCAACAATACCGAATCTAAGACACACAACCATATTGTGCTCTTCACCTTCTGATCCAACTTATTCTAGTCTTCATTTGACATTGTCGTTGTTTAGTACCTTGATCTATCGTGATCCATTGATCTTTATCCACGAAGATCCTCCATCTTGAGCTTCCATAACTCAAAACTCTGACCATTAAATTTCTCGATCTCTATCTTTCCGCCGCTTGCCATCTTCTTTCACCGCAAGAATCGATCCCGCAAATCTCCCACTGAATAGGGTCTACCTCGGGCCCGAGCAAAAAACCCTCAACAGCAAAGGCGTCCCCTTGAAGCCGAAACAGCTCTGATACCAAATGTAGGTTTTAACCCTGAACAGAAATTATCTACACACGAATCTTATAACAGAAAATAAATAATAGCGAGTATAAAAAACTAGAAGAAAACATATATACGCTAAGATTTTGTAGAATTATATGCACTAAGCATGCATATGTCCAAGATCCACTTGATCTCACACTATTTAAATTTATGCAAGATACTAAATCTATTCCACTTGTTAATCTTTTGTGGAAAAATTAATTGCACACACATGTGAAGCATAAACAAAAATATTCAATCGCACATAACACAGTTTTTAACCGGGAAAGCCTGAAGCTGAAAACCCCAACTATATATTATGTAACATGGAGATCATATGAAAATCTCATACAAGCATACAAATCTTATCACAAGCCCTCAGTACAGTACAATCGTCATACACTAATCAGGACCAATCTTGCAAATCCATGCACCGATCTTTGCCTCCTGCTAGCCTGCCTCCACTGCACAATCCCTGTTGAAGAATAGCTCTGAATGAATTTGAATTACTCTTGCCTTGACTGCGCAATCCTCATTGGCAACTCCAATGTGTGTGTGATGCAATCAATGCATCACTATAGTCACAACAGATAGTCCATCTTGCCCTTTCACCTATCTCTCCACTGGGTCTCCACTGGAACTGCCATGCACTGTAGTTAACTGTTGTATTGTTCAGTTGATTAATGATTTATTATTTGTGAATTAATTAACTAATTAATTCACTCCACTCTCACTAGTGTATCAATCAGTTAGATTAGATACAACTAGCTCAACTGAGTCTAACTGAGTTAAACTAAATACAACTCCATAACTACTTCTTCCAACTGTGTCATAACTCTGCCACTTGAGTTCTAACTGAGTCCTCCATGCATTAACTCCAGTAAACCCTTAGGAATAGTGTAATTCCTTCTGTCAGCTGATGTGCCACATCTGTGCACTGAACTGAAGTGCTCCAAGAGAATAAGTTGTTGTTTAGAGTCTGATTATTATTAAGAGCTAATAATAATCGACATGCATCTATTTTTAGATTGACGATCTATAAATAGACTTCGCCCAATATTCTAAAAATAAAATTTCATCTATTTTTCCAACTTGATCAACCATCCACAAATAGCATCCTGCAACTTCTGAAATATGATCACCATGTCTAAAAATAGTCATAGTCTAAAAATAGACTTGCGCCAAAAATAGCCTGCGGGCCCACTTAGTGAAGGCGACTCTTTTCACTAAGCTCATCATCTTGTTGAATCTCAACACTCCCTCTCAACAAGATAGGGATTATCTTTCACCCCGATCCTGCCTCTATGGTATTCGAATTTTCTCCTGGTGAGCGCCTTCGTCAGAATATCTGCATCCTGATCCTCCGTAGGAATGTACTGAAGCAACATGATCTTCCACTACACACAATCTCTGATATGATGATACCGGATATCAATATTTTTAGATCTATCATGAAACACGGGATTAATCGAGAGTTTAATGCAACTCTGATTATCACAATGAATCACCTTGGGATATAAATGTGAACCAAACAAAACAACTAGAATATTCCTCATCTAGATAGCCTCACATACGTGACTTGCTTTATATGTATTACACTTATGATGGGCCCCGAGTACCACGGATATTATTTTCTGTTGTACAAGAAATTGTCATCGTCCGATGCGAAAATCCCTCCTGATGTGCTCTTTCTGTCTGTTGGGCTTCCTGCCCAATCTACATCCATGAAGCCATGCAACTTCACCTCATCCGTCTATCTGTACCATAAACCATACTCAGATGTGCCCCTGAGATATCTCAGGACATGCTTGCCTACCTTCCAAAAGAGCTTGGTAGGTTTAACCATCGTTTTTGAAAGCTGGTTCACCGCATAGCATATGTTCGGTCTTGTATTGACTAAATACATGAGCGAACCCACCAACTGTCAATAAACAGCGGCATCCACTACCTCTACCGATGTAGCATCCTCTTTCTTCCAATTTCCTAGAAGAGGAGTGTCGATAGGCTTGTAGCCTTGCATGTGAAACTCCTCCAGTATCTCTCGGGCATACTTTCCTTGAAACACAAATAGTTCACCTTCCCCTGTTATATTTCCAATCCAAGGAAATAATGAAGTAGGCCCAAATCCTTCATCTCAAACTCCTTTGCAAGATCATCCTTGCATTAGTGTATCAATTTCTCACCACCTGTTAGTATCAAATCATCAACATAAAGTACAATGATCAAAAGGTTACCCTCAACCACAATTTGGTACAGGTTTGCATCTGCCTCACTCTTGGTGAAGCCAATTCCAGTGAAATAGTTGTCGATCCGAGTGTACCAAGCATGGGGTGGTTGTTTTAGCCCATACAATGATCTTTTGAGCTTGCACACCTGCGACTCGCTATTGAAGATCTCAAATCCTTCAGGCTACTCAATGTACACTTCTTCCTCAATGATCCCATTAAGGAACACAGTCTTCACATCTATCTGATGAATGTGCCAACCCATCTACGCTGAGAGAGCAAGGATGGTCCGTATGGAAGAATATCGTGCGACAGGTGCAAAGGTTTCTTCATAGTCAATCCCCTCAATCTGTGAGAAGCCCCGGGAAAAAAATCTTGCCTTATACTTCTCGACACCCCCATCAGTAGCTTGCTTTACCCTGTAGATCCATCTTGATTCGAAAACTGATTTTCCGACTGGCCTTGGAACAATCTCCCAAGCACTGTTTCTCACAATGGAGTCATACTCCTCCACCATGGCATCTACTCATGTGGGCTCCTGCGCGGCTTCTTCAAAAGAATATGGCTCTATCACAATACACTTGCTCATAAGAGCCATGTATCCATTATATCAGTCAGGTGGTTGTCTCTGTCTGCGATGTGATGTAGGAACTCCTACATTCTATGTCGCATCCACCTTCAGTCTCTCAGCTTCTGTGGTAGACTTCCTGCCTTGTCTAATGTTTGGTTCTACATGAGTGGACTCCTCCACTCCATGAATCTCCTTCTATGGCTGATCCACATCCAAAGGCTCATCTTTGGGAATAATAAGTTCCTCCTCTGCATGAAAGTGTAGCTCCCTCTACAGCGACAACTTCATGGATTTCACCTCATTGAATTTTATATCCCGTCGCATAACAGTCATCCGAATGTTTGGAAAATACACATGATAGTTGTGGGGTGTTTCTGTGTACCCCAAAAATATTCCAACTTCTGCAGTCGGCTCCAGCTTCTTCCTGGCAACCTTCGTCACATGAATGTAAACAGGTGAGCCAAAAATCTTCAAATGAGAAATATCAGGCTTCTTACCAGTAAAAGCTTCCTTGGGTGTACTCATGCAAATTACTCTATGAGGACAAAGGTTTTGTACATAAACTACAGTGTTTCATGCTTCCACCCACAAGTTCATCGGTAGGACTTGGTCATGCAACATCGCTCGTGCAACACCCACGATCCTTCTGTTCTTTCTCTTTGTGACCCCATTCTGTTGTGGGTTATGAGGCGCTATGAGTTCTCTTCGAATTCCTTCTTTGTTATAGAAGTCTTTGAATTCACCAAAGATGTATTCACCACCATTATCGCTCCTTAGAGCTTTCACCTGCTTCCCTGACTCCTTCTCCACCAATGCCTTGAACTCACAAAAATTTGAGAATGTTTCACTCTTCTTCTGCATGAATAAAATCCAGCATCTACGAGAAAATTCATCAACAAATATCACATAATACCTGTGTTTCATTGTTGAAGCAACCGAGAAAGGTCCACACACGTCTGTGTGAATTCTCTCCAGGATCACCGAAGCATGGTTCTCCTTCTCATGAAAGGTGGTCTTCACAAACTTACCCATAGTACATCCCTTGCACTGATATGACTG
Organism: Pinus albicaulis; assembly: GCA_034641835.2. Lineage (NCBI taxonomy): Eukaryota > Viridiplantae > Streptophyta > Pinopsida > Pinales > Pinaceae > Pinus > Pinus albicaulis. The sequence goes on from JAXQQM020075169.1 coordinate 108,451, forward strand.
CGCAAGAGTACCCTTGGGAAGTCTAGTAGAAATTTGCTACAAAATCTTCAAAGCGCCATGGTGAAGATGGCCCAATCTCCTGTGCCATAATTCGCCCTCATCCCGGCTCACCACTTCTTCTGCTTTTCCCACCATTGCAGCGTGGCCATCTACCTCTAGCTTGTAGATATTATTAATTCAAACCCCTATCTTCTTGGTTTGACCCATTTTTTTATGTCGAAGGAAGGCTTTTCCCTCACTGAAAACAACATCATAACCCTTGTCTTCCAGCATTGCGACTGAGACCAAGTTCTTCTTCAGACCTGGAACATGCATAAAATTCTTCAACAAGAATGGATTACTGGACTCCCTCTCAAAGGTAATGGTCCCAATGCCAGTCGCACTGTACCGACCATCGTCGCCCATCTCTATATGCATTTGGAGGTCCTTCTCCTCCAAGTCACTAAACAACTCCTTGTCTCCCGTCATATGGAAAGATGCACCACTATCAAGATACCACACCGATCCCATATAGCTTGAAACCAAGCATGCGATCAAAGAGAAATCAAGTTCAAATTGCGAGGCTAAGGCCTCTCCAACTGTAGCTCCAGCATCCTTCTTGTTATTCTTCTTCTATGGGCAGTTAGTGGCGAAATGCCCATGTTTGTGATAGTGAAAACACTTCACTTTGGACAAATCCTGCCTTTTACCTTTAGCTTCGGATTTTAAAGGAGATTTCTTCCCTTTCCCTTTCCTTGCTTTGGCAGCCAAAGCACAATTCTCTTCACCTTCATTCTTTGATGAAGATCCATCCCTGGTACTTCGCCTTATCTCCTCCTGCACAAGATTCGACCAAAGTCGCTCCCATCTCGACAGTTTCTCCCGTCCATTGACAGAGTCTTCGTAGCTATGCCAACTCTTCAGAAGCCCAAGGAGAGCCAAGCTCACCAAGTCTTCATCATCAACAATAACCCCCACACTTCCCAGTTCATCCTTGCAGTGGACAAACTTCGTGAGGTATTTTGGAATATTGTCGCCTTTCTCCATTTTTATTTTTCTGAGCTTGTCTTTAAGCGCCAACTTCCTCTGGTCACTTCTGCTTTGGAACAAGTCTGTAAAATCCTTCCACATTAATAATGGAGTGGATTTCCCATGAAGGTTGGACACAATATGGTCCTTCACACCTTCCAATAGAATCCTCCTCATCTTTGCAGTCTTTTTTTGTCATGCATCAAGTAATGCAGCATCACTAGAGCCCGGCTTAGAAACATCACTATCGATGAACTCCTTCAGCCCATTATCCTCCAGCACCGCCTCCATCCTGTCCTTCCAGGCTATGTAATTCGAGCTCCCATCAAGGGCATACTCCAATCTCAAGCCGTTGAAAGACATTTCAATGTATACTCGATTTCTACACCAAGAATCTTCTGTAGCAAATTCGAATTGTCCACCAACACAAACTCACTTCACAATTGCAATCTTCAATCAACAATGCTCTGATACCATGTAGAAATTATATGCACTAAGCATGCATATGTCCAAGATCCACCTAATCTCACACTATTTAACTTTATGCAAGATACTGAATCTATTCCACTTGTTAATCTTTTGTGGAAAAATTAATTGCACACACATGTGAAGCATAAACAAAAATATTCAATCGCACATAACACAGTTTTTAAACGGGAAAGCCTGAAGCTGAAAACCCAAACTATATATTATGTAACATGGAGATCATATGAAAATATCATACAAGCATACAAAGCTTATCACAAGCTCTCAGTACAGTACAATCGTCATACACTAATCAGGCCCAATCTTGCAAATCCATGCACCGATCTTTGCCACCTGCTAGCCTGCCTCCATTGCGCAATATCTTCTGAAGAATAGCTTTGAATGAATTCGAATTACCCTTGGATTGACTGCGCAATCCTCATTGGCATCTCCACTGAGTGTTGGATGCAAACAATGCATCACTATTGATAACGATAGATAATCCATCTTGTCGTTTCACCTATCTCTCCAACGGTACTCCCACTTGAAACTACCATACCTTGTGGTTAAACGTTGTATTGTTAAGTTTAGTTAATGATTTGTATTTTTGAATTAATTAGTTAATTAATTCACTCCACTCCCACTAGTGTATCATTCGGTTAGACTAGATACAACTAGCTCAATTGAGTTAATCTGAATACAACTCCATGAACTACTCTTCCAAGAAGTTTGTGTCATAACTACGCCGCCAGGTTCTAGCGAGTCCTCCATGCATTAGCTCGATAAACCCTTAGGAATAGTAATTCCTTCGTCGGCTGATGTGCCACATGGCACGCGGGCCCAAAGTGCTCCAAGAGAATAATTTGTTGTTTATTGTTGGATTATTATTAAGAGCTAATAATAATCGACACTTCTATTTTTAGATCGACGATCTATAAATAGACTTTTCCCAATATTCTAAAAATAGAATTTCATCTATTTTTCCAACTTGATCAACCATCCACAAATAGCATCCTGCAACTTCTGAAATATGATCACCATGTCTAAAAATAGACATAGTCTAAAAATAGACTTGCTCCAAAAATAGCCTGCGGGCCCACTTAGTGAAGGTGACTCTTTTCATTAAGCTCATCATCTTATTGAATCTCAACAGATTTTCCCATGGATCCCAAATCGGGACGACCAACTTGATTTTTCATTATATTCCTTTTAGTGTTACAACACATATATATACATGTTGAAGCATACATAAACCCCAATCCATTAACCCTAGATTAGAATATAATCATAGTTCCCTTGACCAGATCTACAAAATACTAGGACTCGAAAACCATCATGCCCCAAAACTATGTGCAAACCCATGCACAAAACCATGGACGGGTCCGCCCACTGGAAAATAAGGACCAAAAAAAAATTTCAGGGTGCTTCTGGACCTCGAACAAGAGGCTATTACCCCACGTGACCCCCTCTCCCAGTGCAACGTACAAGGGGGGTTGTCACACCCCCTGTGCGTGACTAGTCATGGAAAGAATATAACTCATACCCAACACAAGGGTCATTGTATGGGTCCTCCAAGATCAGGGAACGAGGAGTACAAGTATAGTTACAAATTGTTGAGTAACACTCAGATATTGGGATTTCAACAAGCTCATTTATCATCCAAATATTTAGCAGTATCCTTGGTTATATATTACAATCGGGTGTCAACTTGTGAAGATCTTATAGAAAAGTTCTAAACAAGGGTAAGAAATTTGTCATTCATACCCTTAATTTCCTCAACCATCTAGTGTTTACAAAAGAAATATTGTATACAATTCCAAAATATCAGATGACGATAATACCCATCCCAAAAACCATGTTTTATCATCTCCATTATTTATGGAGCAACTTATTGTGGAGAGGATCAGTTAAAGCACGAAATTATTCTCTTGTAGGATGGAAAAAATTGAGTATATCCAAATATACAGGAGGATTAGGACTATGTGATCCAAAATTCATTATTTATTCCTATAGTATGAAATTATGGTAGCTTTGGGTCAAAGGAAGCCCTAAAATCTAGAATCACATTTGGAATAGAAAACATGTTCCTCTACAAACACGGGTGGGGGGGGGCAACTGCATTTTGATGGTTACATTTAAGGATCAAGCACCTGAACTTGGGAAAAAAAAGGTAAATATTTTGTTAGAAGATCTTATTTATGGGATGTAAAAGGAGGGATGGCATTGTCTTTTTGGGAGGAAGCTTGGTAGTAGTATCCTCATTTTGGGGAGCAAAAATTTCTCCAATATATTAAACTTTTATCACAAGCTTTGGGATCCAATAATATATCTGACTTTTGGAAACCATTGGTCGATAACGAATAGTGGTAAAAATGGAAGGATAAAAGTGATTTTTCTACTATTGACACAACCTATCCATGGGTGGAGTTTCAAAATATACTTTAGGATAAGCATACTAGGGTTTCTAAGAAGTAGGTCATTTTGCGATGGGTTCAACAATAATCTTGTTCTTTTTATCTTAAAAAAGCTTACTCCTTACATGCATGTTTTTCACCAATGGAAAAGGAGGTTGTGTGGACCAGGATATGGGATGGTTCATGTTGGCTAAGGCTTTCAACCTTTCTCTAGTTAATATCTTGGGAGCGTACTCTCACTTAGGATCGCCTTCATAAAATCGATACAAGGGACTATAATTATGTCAAATTTGATCTCAAGGAGAGTCAACACTAGAGCACATTTTCCTTACATTTCACTTCACAGGTGGCATTTGGGACTTTTTTCCTAAAATATTTAGATGTATCTGACCCTCCATGTAATATTTGAAGAATTTACTAGATCGATTGGAAATTGATGTTAGGTTTCACAATGTGGAACTTATGGAGAGAATGAAATATTAGAGTTTCAATATTAATAAAAGGTCAATTCCAACACTAAAACTATAGGTGATCCTTATCAACATATGGAAAACTATACTTACATCCTCTTAGACTATTTATAATTGGAAAGTAGAGGATTTTAAAGAGAAAATTTTGAAGAACCTCCATTTGCATCTGCTGATGGTGTTGGATACTTCCAAGATATAGGGTATCTCCCCGATATGAGGTCCCAATTAGACCTCACACCATTTGGTGTAGGAGTCCCATCTGAAAATAGGACCTGTCTATCATTTACTTAAATATTTTCCTTTTCTTAAGAAATTAGCAACAGAGATAAGTGCATGTGTGTTTTTGAATCAACAAGAGAGTGTGCCTTGTGAAATGTTCAATTGTAGATGTATCAAAGCTATTTCACTGCAATGGAGAGAAAGTGAGTCTCTAAGAGATAATTTATAGTAATAATCTAATGGAGAGACATGCACATAAATGAGAAATAAGTGTTATACATCAAGGGAAATAGTTCACATAGATGCTACGATCATTAATTCATCACAACACATTTCCAACAATTTAAGCACAAAATTCACTAAAATATTTCAATTACTTTAGTGCACATGAAAGTCAAAATAAACCGCAAACATTAGAAGAATACTCTCAAAACACCAACGCTTCATTCATGAAATTTTTTGGCTAGCTAGCTTCAAGTATTAAGTGAAATTTCTAAGATACATAAGTATAATGAACATCACCAGCTCCAGTAGTGGAGCGATAAAGCCACTACTTTCTCCCCAAAAGTATTATCTCTATTTATCTAATTCCTTGTGGTATAAGCCAAGGTTAAAATTTCTTTGCTTGATAAATGAGGTTCCTTTTATAACTTTAGGCATGACCTTTCATATCCTCGTGACTCTTGACTTTCCAACTTCTAATGACCTTTAGACTTCTATAACTCTTGGACTTCCAAATGACTTTTGGAATTACATGTCTTTTGGACTTATATACATGGCTATTTCTTCCATCCATGACTCTTGGACTTCCACTTCTTTGTATTTACAATAATTACACGATTATTTCATAACTTCCAAATCATCGTGTGGTGAGGACATGACAAGTCACTAAAATTGATGACTAGGAATCATAGTGACTGATGACATGGATTTTCTTCGATAGGTGACAAGGCTGCCACTTATATCTTTGACATCACATGAAAATTCCATGTCATTAATTACTTAACCCTACAAAGGATATTTGATCACATAGAGTCTTTAGTATGCTTCAATCATCAATATTCCAATGTGCTCTTTGTTCTTGAATGCTTATTTTGACTGCCACCTTTTCTCGATTTTCTTCATGAATCCTTTCCACGTTGCTCTTGAAACATCTACAACTGAAATAATTCATGGAAGGAAAAAATAAACCTAAAAACTCTCTTATCCTAACATTTTTTATGCAAATTTATAGTTCATGACTTAAACAATGTGCTTTGGAAGAGTATGGATAACTTCTAGGCGTAAACGTGCACTATGAAAGGCTAAAGGGTCGAAGCTTAGAGGCTTTGGGGTGTGGTCAAGAGAAGATAGAGAGATCAAGGGAGGAAACATGGTGTAGTTCTAAATGACAAAGGAAGATAATTCTAGTTTCCCAAGTGCAATGTGCACTCAAGGGATATAGGGAAGGTACATAGTACACTATCAAAGGCTAAAGGTTTGGGCTTCAGGGCTTTAGGGTGTGCTAATGCGCTCAAGGAGGCAAAAAATGGCACATGGCGTAAGGCTAAAGGTTGAAGGATTAGGCTTTAGGGCTTAAATATGTGCTCATGTGCTCAATAGGGTCAAGGAGGCTATAGGGTAAATTTCTAAGGGCTAAAGGAGTTGGGCTTCATGCTTTGATGATGTGCCGTGTGGTCAACAAGGAGGAAGAAATTATTTGAGGGTGAAATTCGTAACAAGAAATGGGAATGAGGATTAGAAGTGTTTTATGCACTCTTTAAGCGTGCAGTGCGCACTTTTGAACAACAAAGGATTCCTGATCAAGGCTTAAGAGTGCACTTTTGCACTCCTTTCCTTAATTTATTCACTTGTGCAACTAAAATTTGTTTAAGTCTTGAAGATAGAAAAAGGGGTGAAAAAAATTATTTTAGTGATGAATTAAAGTGTGACACATACCAACTCATCAATAAAACTTAGATAAGCTTGAAAGATTTAAAATTCACATAAAAAAGCCAGCTTACAAACACTCCCCAAGTACAGTAACCAAAGTGTGTGTGACTATGACCAAAATTTTCATTTTACAACAAAAAAGGCATTATAACCATGAAATGCACTAGACATGTTCTAAATAATGTAGTGATACTTAAGAATGATAAAGAACAATTTAAACATAAGAATGACTTGAAATCACACTTCATAACCAAGGTGACACTTTGTGTGATATTTTAGTAGGCTCCAAAATTTGAATGTAGTTAAAGTTTGGAGGGTGTTGTAGTAGTTATAACACTTGGTCACACACTAAAAAAAATTAAACTTCTCTTCCTAGGAAGTACTGATTCACCAATTATATTTCCTGGAGTTCCCCTTTCCGGCCCGTTTATATACATAGTACCTCACTTCAGTTCACTTACTTCAACCCACATAATATATGCCATATTGGTTTGTTTCAATATAGGAATGGGAAATATGTGCAGTGATTTTAATATATTGAGAGTGTGGTTTTAATATTTGGTGTTGCTTTGCTGCCAATAGGCCTGGAAAATACCCAAACGGAGTCGCTACAGGAGCATAAGCATTTCTTCTATGCTAGCAAGCCTGAACAATACCCTAAAAAAAATTCTTGATTCACTTCCCTATGCAGGAAGCCTTTCTCTTATTTCACCATTTATTTATTTATTTAATAGGATTACGCTTTGGGACTTATTATTTTCAATGGGTGGAAGAGGGATGCCAACTTATCCTTTTTATATTATATTGGAAAAGCATGTAACACACCAAGTTAAGGAGTTTGGATACTAGAATAGATGAAAATATAATACTTTCCCTCAAGTTTTTCCTTTAGGATGTATCATATTTTCCATCGAGACTTAACTTAACCTATGGCATCTTCCCAAACAAAGAAGAAGAACTAACAAATATCCAAGCATTGTGGTTGTCACATTTTTCTTTATTCCACCACAAAACCCTTCTGAGCCATGCACCCTTTCACACAAGGTATTATTTATGTATAATTAACAAGACACAAAACATGATGGGACATGACTTGGCATACATACACAAGACTAACAGAAATGATAAAGAAAAATAAAGAAAAGAAAATTTTTACAGGGAACACAACCTAGTAGTTGTTATTGGAAATAAAATTTCAAATCTTCGCCATTTACAGGAAGAGGGTTAGTCCTCCCATATAAATATTTCATATTGAAATTATTATAACTGAGCTTTTCATCAATGGTAAAGGGGCCATTCCATAAAGGTTGGAACTTCATGTTTTTTCTCCTCTCTTCATGGGATTTGTCCCACTTCAATACTAAGTCATGCACATCGAAAGTCTTAGTCCCTGTAGATTTTTTTTGGACCAATCCTTAATATGGTTTTTATGGAAGACAAATATTTCTTTGGATTTGAGCTTTTCTTCCTCAAGTTTAAAAAAATTATTTATCGTACTTTGAACTAGAAGGAAAGGTCTACCTTGGGACTCTTGAGAGAGTGGCAAGGTTGGGACATACAGGTTCAGAGGAAAGATAACTTCTATGTCTTATATCAGGAAGTACAATGAGATTTTGAGGGAAGGATTAAGAGTTACACAATCATCCCATAGTGAATTTATCAAAGCATTTTTCTAGTTCCTTTGCTTAGAGAAAATGGTTTTCTTGGTTATGCTAATGAGATTCTTGTTTTTTATTTGGCTATACAATTTCCCTTTGGATAATAGTTAGATTAATGCTTCACTAAAATACCATTTTCTAATGTGAAATAATAAAGTTTCAACGAAGATAAATAGGTCACATTATCAAAGACAAGAGAGATTGGAATGCCAAACATAGTTATAATGTTTTTCTTTAAGAAGTGGATGACTTCCTCATCGTTGAATTGTCTTAAAGGAATTGCTTCTGTCCACTGAGTAACATAATAAGTCATTATTAGAATGTATCAGTGTTTCTTTAATGAATGTGGGAAAATTTCTCCAATAACATTTAGTACCCACTGTTGGAAAGGTTCCTCAACTACTACTACTAGTAGTTGGGCTGTTGACTTTTTATCTCAACCAACACATCTCTAACAAGTTGGGCACTTGCGAGCATAAGCATGAGAATATTTTAATAAGGTGGGCCAATAATAACCAACCCTCATTAATTTATGCACACTTGTATCACCTTCATAGTAACCACCTTCCATTCCATCGTGCATATCTATTAGTACTTTCTCTATGCCTTGAGGCTCAAGGCATATTAGCAAGACACCATAATGGTGCTTTCTGAAAACCACTCCGTGAAATCCAAATATAGTATAGATATTTAAGGTGGATTTCCCTCTTTTTTTTATTCGATAAATGCATGGGCAAGGTTTCGTGCTCTAATAATTGGTGTATGCATCAATATCATGGTGTTGTTGATTTTTTCTGGGTACTTTTTTAATGTTGTACACCTCTATTTCCTTATCCAAACCTAAACCATATTACTCTAGAGAATATATCACTTATGTCATTAATTGACAGAGGCCATGACCCTTAATGCTATGAAATGTATTAAACTCCATATCATATTCTTGCAATCACGTCATCCAATTTTCCCTCTTGTCACCCAGTTGTTGTTGCACAAAGAGTGTTCTAGCTGGTAGATGAGGCACATATACTATCATCTGAGCTTCAAGAAGATAGGGCCTAAAATATTTTATTGCCTTATATACAACATGGGATTGTTTATCAATGGAAGGATAATGTAGCTCTGACCCCTATAAGCTATAACTCATTAAGGAAATAGGTCATTCATTTCCACCAGCATCTATCTAAGTCAGTATGGCTGCACTAGATGAATATGAGGTGAAAGTGTAAACTAGGATATCTTTCACATAATCAGGACTAGAAAATGCAAACGCATCAATAATAGCTTGTCTAATTTGAGCAAAAAAATCTTTCTCTTTTTTATTCCATTTATAATTCACATGTTTCTTAATAATCTCCTATAAAGGTTTAATTATCTAAGCATAGTCGGAGATGAAATTACGCAAGAAATTAATCTTCCCTAAGAAATATTGAAAATATTTCTTATTTATAGGTAACAATGTCTGAGTTATAGCTTTGACCATTTCAGGATCAACTTTGATTCAACTTTTTGCAATGATGTGTCCTAAGAGAGTTCCTTCTGAAACCCCAAATATGCTTTTCTTAGGATTGAGAGAGATCCCATATTTTCGACATCTCTCAAATATTTTATTCAAATGACATACATGATCTGATATTATTTTGGAGAACACAGTTATATCATCCAGATAGACTACTACACTTTGGCTAATGAGGCAACAGAAATAAATGTCCATCTCTCTTTGAAAAGTAGCTCCAACATTTATAAGCCTAAATGGAATATTATTAAAGGAAAATTTTCCCCACTTGGTCATGAAGGTGGCTTTAACACAGTCTGGCTCTGCCACTAGCACTGGATTATAGCCAGAAAAACTATCTAGAATTGAAAACATCTTAGTCCCAGAAACAGTTTGGAGGATTTGTTCCATGGATGGCACTGGGTAGTTGTCTTTGTTTGATACCTGGTTAATATTTCAAAATTTGACACATATCCTTATTTCACCGAACTTCTTTCTTATAGGGACCAAATTTGAGACCCGAGAAGAATGTCTAACATTGAAAATGATTTGAGAATCTAGCAACTTCCTCAACTCATTTTGAATCAGGGGTTCGATCATTGGATGAACTTTCCTTAGCGTCTACTGAAAATATTTCACCCCTTATTTAATGGGAATGACATGTTCGATAATATGAGTATCATATATATTAAAATTGTCATAAGTACATGAAAATACATCTTGTTATTGTTTGAACAGGAATATTAATTCTTGTTGTTATTTTGGAGAACAAAATGTATCGAAGTTTACATATTTTAGATCTTCTTGAGTTGACCCAAGTTGATTTGTTTAGATGAAAAATTCAAACTCCTAGTATTCATATTAATTATTCCTTTGAATTGGTTTTGTAGGTCATACAATTTTTTCAAGGAGATTACACCTTTAGATATAGTGTTTACATTCATCGCATCAGATTCTTTCCACAAAGCCTTTTTGTGCTCATCTTCCTTAATGGAAACATCTTTAAACACGTTCACATTAGCCATAAAATGCAGTATTTGTTGGTCATGATTGAAAACATGAAAATTAGTGACATTATCACGCATATATGGTTTACATACAATATCTATAGAGAAATCGTGTTTCAAATTTGGCATTCTAGCAGCTGCATTAGCTAAGGTATATGTTGCAGAATTTATAAGTCTAGGATTTTAAATAATATAAAAGCTTTAATATACCTAATCATTCGCCATACATCATGTTGGTAGTTTTTAATATTTGGTGAATCGGATTCGATAGTGTCTCGTACCTATCGAGTAACGACTTCTGAGTGACCAATTACCTTGATAACCTATACCTTCAGTTCAATGGATTTCTTTAACCCAAGCATGAGTGCTTCATATTCAACAATATTATTTGTACACTCGAACTCCAAAAAACATGATAGGATGTACTGCTTATTATGTGGGTATATGAGTATGCAACCAAATCCAGAGCCATCCTTCATTTTAGAACCCTCAAAGTATATATTCCATATATTATTACCCACTAAATTGGTCCTTATACTATTATTACTATTATGTAAATATATATTACAAGATTCATTAGCACCAATAGGAGTACAAGGAAGGAGCTCCAACTGTGTATATAGTGGGACAGGTGATGTTTTTCTTGATAACCCTCGTGATCAACTTCCAGGTAAAAATTTCCTTATTTGCAAATGAAACATGTTAATTATCACCCTCAAGTGACATCACTATTTATTTCATTTATGGTTCACTTTCCACTCGAATTTGGTTGTTTCTTCCTTTATATGGACGCCATAAGTATGACCAATATGTAGCAAAATTCCCTTGTAATTTACTAGACCAGTCTTGACTCAGGAGTATGCCATAGGCTTTAGGGATGTCCACAATTACAATGTTTATGCATTGTTGTACCCGATGATCAGATGATAATCAGATAATAACATTCTTGAGTTCACCAATAGATTGGACAAGGGATATTTCCAGCAAGATGATTTGTGTATCATTTTTATCCCATTTAGCATTAATATTCTTAGCAACAAATAATGAAATTAAATTCATAGATGCACCTGAATCTACCAAATAATTATGAACATTGTAATTAAAGATTTCGAAAGTTAGTAGAAGCAGGGGGCATAGATTATTATATTCTAAAGTTACAACATTAACTACAGATTTGAGAGTTCTAGAAGACTTACCAGAAACCTTTTAAGAGGTATACTATTTTTCACCTGATGAAGGATGTGAGAAGGCTTGAACAAGCAATTCATACTGGCCTACTGTATTTTCAAGCTCAAAGATAGAAATGTTGGCAAGATCTCCCTTCAAATCCTCAACTATGTTATAATCAATAGTTTCATTTTTAGCATGAAGTTTTGAAGTGTCTCGAGGTGTATCTTGATTCAAAACTTCTAGAGAGGTAGGCTTATTTTTACCACTAGTGGAAGTACTCTTAGATGAAGCAACATTTCGAGACTTGTTTTATGTATTCTTAGTAGGATTATTTGGAAGTGCAAGTATTCTTAGCAATTTCTTCTTTAATTCTTGTCTTCCCACTTCCAGCCCAGGAATGGACCCTTTTCTCCTCAAATTATAATGAAAAATTTGTTTTTTAGGAGGAGCTTCACTTTTGAGGGGGTGCTTCACCACACTTCTTATCAGTTTTGAGAATAAAATCAAAATTATTCACTACATTTCCAACACCTATGCTTTCCTCAGCCACTGCAGGTTCATTTTTTTCTTCCTTCTACTTGGATTTCTCATCTACTAGTAAAATATCGATGATATGCATTGCCAGAGAATTCATGGTGTGGTACCACTATGGACCTGTTTTTTATGAGTTCCATTCTTGATGGAAAGAAAAATAGTTTTCCATGCTGACACTTTCAATATTCAGCACAACATTTGAACTTTGGTTAGATTTAGTCGGTTGACTATTGTTTTTATTCCTTCTGAATGGGAAATAATTAGGAGGATTTATACTGGTAGAGGTATCGCTTGACTTTGTCATTAATCCTAAAACTTAATTGGTGAGTGCCTTTAAAGATCTAGTCAAGCTTTCAATATCAACATACTAATTTTATTTAGCTTTAATTGAATAAGGTTGATACTTCTTTTCCATTTCCTTGGAGTCTTTATATTCATCATAATCAATAATAACTCCAATGGTGTGCAAGTATTTCTCTACAACGATATCTTTTGCAAAGTTTAGAGCCAATGTTTCATTTGCAACTCTTTTGAAAAAACAAAAAATATTTGTCGATAAGAAAGATGTATAATAATCAATAGTGATAGAATTGTGAGGTTTCATTTCTGGGGGGAACTTGTTTAATATGTGGTTTAATATTTTATTTAATTATTTTACTGACTCCTTCTCCCCCATATTAATATTTTCAAGCTATTTTAACAACATGGCAAGAGACTTTTCATCGACGAATTCTCTAAAAACAATTTCTTAAACTCTCTCCATCCATGGATTGAATTAGTGGGCAAACTGTGGTACCATGTTGTTGCTCTACCTTCTAATGTAAAAGGAAAAATATTACAAGAAACATCATCGTAATGTACCTATAACATACATATATGCATGTAGAAGTCATCAATATTATCTTCTGCCTTTTTTTCTTATCAGGATCAAACTTAGATAATAACTTCTCAACATGTCTAGGCATTTTATGAAGGTTTTCCAGATGAGCAAACGATCCTTAGGCCATCCAATCCAAGTATTTTTCATCCTTTTCTTCTTCTCCTGGTTCAACCTCCTTTTCTGATGCTAATGAGCCTTCTCCTTCACCATTCACATCGTTGTTAAACTCAAAATCAACTCCTGATTGTTCTCCGTGAGAAAGAACAATATATTCCTCATACTCTTAATGAACAGGTGGAAGCGACTCTTGTTGAACTTTGTCTTCTAAAGACTCTTCTAACTCCTTAATAGTGGAATAGAACAAATATTCCATTAATGCAACCAATACACCAGTACAAGTTATTTATTTCTTATTGGGATGATGGGGAATATTATGAGCAATGGTGAGAAAATAGATACCTTTTACAAATTGACGGGTAATAGGCCAAATTGTCTGGAGTTGTTTTTAGGTAACTTTGTAAGCCAACTATAAACTAGGTTGATAATACTCTCCTACCTTGAAAATAGGAGTATGGATGGTGATCGGGATATTAATTCTTTTTCCAGAAACTAAATTATTGGGATCTAAAGAGTTATCATCCATAAAAAAGTGACTTCCCTCCTTCTAGTTCCATAATGTTGATCATGCTAGATACCACCAACATACAAGGGATATCCCCGATATGAGGTCCCAATTATACCTCACAATGTATGGTGTAGTAATCCAATCTATAAATATGGCTTGATTTTCATTTATTTAAGGATTTTCCATGGCTTAAGCAATTAGCACGAGAGAGAGAAGTGCAATGAGCAAGAGAGTGTGCATTATGAAATTATTTATTCAATATGTATCAAGGTTCTTTCACTCCAAGGGAGAGAAAGTGAGCCTCTAAGATATAAGTAATAGTATTAATCTAATGGAGACACGTGCACATAAAATAGAAAGAATCGTTACGCATCAAGAAAAATAGTTCACATAGATGCTAGGATCATTAAATCATCACAATACATTTCCAACAAGTTAAGAACCAAAGCCACTGAAATAGTTCAATTAATTTAGTACAGATGAAATGAAACATAGACCAAAAATGTTAGAATGATAGTCTCAAAACATCCATGATTCACGCAAGAAATTGTGTTGGCCAAATGGCTTCAAGTACTGAGCAAAAGTCCTAAGATACATAAGTAAAATGCACATCACTAGCTCCAGTAGGTGAGTGTTATAGCCACTACTTGCTCCCCAAAAGTACTGTCTCTATCTCTCTAATTCCCTATGGGAGAAGCCATAGTTGAAATCCTTTTCTTGAGAAATGAGGCTCCTTTTATAACTTGAGGCATGACCTTTCATATCCTCATGACTCTTGACTTTCCAAATTCTAATGACCTTTGGGATTCTATAACTCTTGGAATTCCAAATGAATTTTGGAATTACATGTATTTTTAACTTATATACATGGACCTTTCATCCATACATGACCCTTGGACTTCCACTTCTTTGTATTTACAATAATTACATGATTAGTCATAACTTCCACATCATCGTCACTATAATTGATGACTAGGAATGATAGTGACTAATGACATGGATTTTCTTTCATAGGTAACAAGGATGCCACTTGTATCTCTGATCTCATTATCAAATTCCATGTCGTTAATGTCTTCACCCTTCAAAGGATCTTTGATCACATAGTATTTAGGCAACTTCAATCATCAAGATTCCATTGTGCTTTTTGTTCTTGAATGCTTCTTGGCATTTCCCTCTTTGCTAGATATTATTCATGCATCCTTGCCATGTTGTTCTTGAAATAAATGCAACTAAAATCATTTATGGTAAGAAAATATTAGCCTGAAAAATATTTTATCCTAACAATTTTTATGCAAATTTCTTGTTCATGACTTAACAATGCACTTTGGAAGAGAGAGGAGAACTTCGTGGTGCAAGGGAGAATTCTTAAAGGCTGAAGAGTTAAATTTATATGTTTCAAGGTGTGCTCATGCGCTCAAGAGAATACAAAGAGCTCAAGGGAGGGTGCAGGGTGCAAGTACGTAGGAAAAAGGAATAGAATTTGGGCTTCCAAAGAGCGGTGTGCACTCAAGGGAGACATGGAAGGTGCAGGGAACACTATTGAAGGCTAAAGGGTTAGGATTTGGGGTGCACTCATGCGCTTGAGTAGGCTACAGAGGGAAAAAAGCACATGGCTAAAGTTTGAAGGATTATGCTTTAGGGCTTCCGGATTCACTCATGCACTCAAGAGGGTCAAGGAGAGTGCATGGCGCATTGCTTAAGGTTGAAGGAGTTGGGATTCATGCTTCGATGATGCACATTACACTCAAAAAGGAGGAAGGAATTATTTGAGGGCCCAATTTAGAACAAGGAAGGTGAAGGAGGGTTAGGAGTGTGTAATGCACTCTTAAAGGACACAAGGCACACTTCAAACAATGAAGGATTACCAGTCAAGGCTTAAGAGTGCACTTTATCACTCCTTTCCTTAATGGGTTCACTCGTGCAATAAACATTTGTCTAAATATGGATGATAGAACAAGGCGTGAACAAAATTATTTTAGATATTAAATCAAGCATGACGCATACCAACTCATCAATAAAACTTAGACAAGCTTTATGTTATGCAACCAACTCATAAAACAGGAGAAAATATAGATCAATGACTTTAAAATTATCCTCTTCGAGGGGAAAACCTCCTTTACATTATGTAAATGAACAATTCTTGGATGATACAAATGATAAAAACCCCTTGGTATATAGAGGAGTCTAAGGGGTCACAATATAATCAGATAGTGCATAAAAATAATAATGTAAGGGCACAACAATAAAAATAATGGGATTCTATGGGGCACAACAATAACAACATGGGGGACACATGGGCACACAAATAACTATAGGGGGCTACAATAATAATAATAATAGTGTGGATACCTAGTATGATAGGGATCTAGCATTCCCCTCTCCTTCAAAAAGGTGTTTTCCTCAATGCTTCATTAGTTCTAGATGCTTCTATATAAAATTCTTGTCATCCCATGTGGAATCTTCAATGGGTAAGTTCTTCCACTCAATGAGGTACTCTGAAATTAATTGATTCCGTAGTTTTCACATTCTTGTTTTTGTGACCGCTTCAAGATCAAAATTGAATTTTCCTTCTTCATCAATTTTCAACAACATTGTTTGAACTGGGAGCTTATCACTAATAACCTTCTTTAAGCATGAAACATGGAAAATTGGGTGCACTTAGGAAGATGCAAACAAATCCAATTTGTATGCCATAATACCAATATTTTACAACACCTTGTAAGGACCGTGGTACTTGGGTGATAATTTATTATCATTCTTAGATTTCTTGAGGTACATTGTTTTGTCTAGTTGTAGCCATAAAAATACCTAGTCCCCTACATTAATAATTCTTTCAATGTGATGTTGATTGACCTGTTGTTTTATTCGATTCTGCACTAGAGTGAGGTTATCCTTTATGAGTTTTACAACTTTTTGCTGATGCTCCATGTGATATGCCACTCCTTGAACCTTAGAATTTTCTCTTAAAGATGATGTGATGGATGGTGGATGATATCCATAAAGTTCCATAAATGGGGTCATTTTTATCGTAGTATGCAAGGAATTTTTATACCACTATTTAGCTAGAGGTAACCATTTAAACAATTATGTTTTTTTATCACATACAAAGGAACACAAATATCCTTCCAAACATTTTTTCACTAGCTTAGCTTTCCCGTCAGATTGAGGATGATAAGATGAGCAATGAGATAATTGAGTATCAAGACAAGAAAATAATTATGTCGACAATTTTCTAGTGAAAATTGGATCTCTGTCACTCACAATAATATTTGGGGGTTTCCATGTAGTTTTTGAATTGTTTCCATAAATACAGTAGAAATTGTAATGGATTTAAAAGGATGAGATAATGCACAAAAGTGTGCATACTTGGTAAGTTTATCAACTACCACCATGATGAAAAATTATTCCTTGATACTTGGGTAAACCTGTAATAAATTCCATTGAGACCTCCTCCCAATGATGAATTGGAATGTCTAAAGGTTCTAATAGACCCATGGCCTTAATTGTCTCAACTTTATTTTTTTTGGAAAACCAAAAATTATACCAAAAACTTTTGAAATTCAGTTTTAAGGCCATCCCAATAAAATTACTTCTTGACCTTTTGGTAATTTTTTAAAAATCCTAAGTTCCCTCCTAAGGGGAAGGTGTTCAATTCCAAAAGAATATTTTTCTTAAGTTGGAAATTGATACAAATATATAAGCTATCTTTGGACCATAATGAATCATTTTTCCAGCTAAATGTATCAGATGTACTAGGATATTGTTGTAATTTTTGAATGAGTTTCCATAACTCTTCTTCATTCTTCCATTCATCCCTTGCTTTGGTTATCCAATCAGGTTGGATAATAGAAATTGCACAAAGAAATGCTTCCACATCCTCATCCGTTCTTGAGACTGCATCTGCAACAACATTTTGCTTCCCTTTTTTGTAGATGATTTCATAGTCATAACCCACCATATTTGTGACACATTTTTGTTTCTCTTCTAAATATAATCTTTGTTTCAAAAAAAAATTAAGAATATCATGATTTGTTTTAAACTTGAAGTGTCTTCCCATTACGTAAGATCATCATTACTTTAGTGGATGTAGTATTTCCAACATTTCATTTTCATAAATAGGTTTTTGTAAAAAAAATGGTTTTATTAGAGGACTTTCAAAAGTAATGGGTCTTCCTTCTTTCATTAAAAAAACACCAATTCCATTTCTTGAGGCATCACATTTCACAATAAAAAAAATTGTGAAGTCTAGCATAGCTAAGACCGGTGCTCGGCACATTGCCTCTTTATGATATTGAAAGGCCTTAGTTTTTTCCGGAGTCCAAGAAAATGCATCTTTATTCAGTAATTTTGTTAGAGGTACTTCTATTCTCTCATAATTCTTAAAAAAATTGTGATAATACCCTATCAACCCGATAAATCCTTGAATATTCTTTATGGTTGTGGGATTTTTCATTCCTTAATGGCTTTAATTTTGTTAGGGCCTACCTTAATTTTTGTTAGTATGGATCCTTCGTCGAAGTGTACGAAAAAGGACCACTTTGAAGGCTACGCATAACTAATAGCCCTAACAACAAAAGTGGTACAATATCTTCGAGATGCGGGTGGTTGAGCAAGAAAATAGCTGCAAATCTGGAATCTATCCCGAAAGACATTAAGCAGTAAAGTAAAGGGTTTGCTCCATGCATCCAACAGACAAGACAAGAACACGATTTTTGAATGAATTTTTATATTACAGGGCACCTGGGAGGAAACAAGAAGGTGTATCCGGATCTCCTCAATGGGATGGGTTCTTTGTAGTCCTCAGCACTTCAGATCTAAGCTTTCTCTCTCTTGTAGATGTAGAAAACCCAATGCAGAAAGTATAGCTCAATGGGAGCAAAATGGTAGAAATGAGACCAAGTGTATAGATCCAGAGTGATCTAATAGGCAACAAAAGGTGAAGAATTATGGGGAAAACCCCCCTATTTATAACAAAATATTGGGTCATTCTAGATCTTGGTGCATGATTAAAATAATGTTAATCAAATCTAGATCCACCTCTATGGAATATTTTATTATTATTTGTTGGAGGAAAAGGGTGTTTGACTTGGGTCAAATCCCTTGATTAGTGAAGAATAAATAAATAAATGATTTATTTATCTTTTTAAGGAAGTGGTTGGGATATAATCAAATAAATAATGATTTATTTAATTAATGGTGGTTGATTTGGTCATATTTAACAAGGAATATTATCTAAATAAGATTTAAATAATCATTCCTAGAAAATAATAAGATAACTATGGGTTTATCTCATTAATTTCTTTTTTTTTGGGTTAAACATGGCTGGGAATAATAATTAAATTGTGGTAATTAATTATTCCTTGGGGAAAATCAAACAAATATGGGTTTGTTTAATATTCCCTTTTGGGGTTTCCTAATTAACATAGTGAAAGCAGTTTTACTTGGGGTAAAACTGGTCTTACATGGTGTACTTGGGTCTATCTAATGATGAAAGGTTAGATGACCAAAAAATGGTGTAACAGATTGCCCCCCAGCGTGCGAGTGTCAGGAGCAAATCGTATGACCGAAGTACGTTGTAAGAACACAATCACTAGACAGCAAAAAGGGATGTCAGAGAGGGAAATGTGAGGTAGATAGTGTGCTGAAGGACTAGACCCTGAGGAGACGAGACTCGCAGGTGCAACAAGTCTCTTTTATGAGAGGGTACCTGTGCTGAAGGCGGCGGGGGAGGCATACCTATGCCCGCCGTGACAAAGTACAAAAGAATAGTGTGTCCAGTAAACCAGGGACCGAACCATAGAGTACAGCTGGCATAATCACGAGCCAGATAAAAATACAATGAAGAGTCTCACATACATGCTGTGCCTGGGATAACAGCCAGGACTAGTACAATAATATCTGAGTACATGAGATAAATACAACCCAAATGCCCCCTGTAAATGGGGAAGGGCTCACAAAATCTGATTGATACATGCAAATCATAGAGGCGCTGCAGGTGGCTAAGGCCAACATCATCAAAATCTGGAGCGGCATCAAAGGCTGCAATGAAGAGGTCATCCGGGCATGTGGGGGGCTACCTGCAGGGCCACCCCCTCATGAGGGCTGAGACATCTCACACACGCCCGGGAATCATCAAGAGCTGCTGCTGGGTCACTGGACTGTCCGGTATACGAATCTCGATCATGCTGAAAGGAGCTGGAGAAGCAACCAAGTCAAAGGGAAGTGAGAAATCCCCCTGCCTGATCCGAGGCACCGAACAAAAGTGGAAGCTGGAACCAAGGTACACCGCCCTCTAGACCTTGCTTCTGGAATAAAGGTGCTGATGTCGACAGAAGGAGGTCCGCCGTAGGTGAGGCAATGAGAGATCCTCAACTAAGGCACGAGAGAAGAACAATAGAGCGACAGACAGACTGACACTAATGATGATAGTGGAAATGGGGAGGATGGAGTGGCGAATGGACGACTTCCCTTGTTAGAGCATAAAGGGCATGAATGACATGGCAGCGACTGACACAATATCGAAAGGGACAGGGGACAGTGGGGCTGAAGGTCATGATATGCGTCACAAGAGAGGAACCAAGCAAAGAAGAATGGAGGGCTATAGTGGGGTGTAAAGGGACGCAGGATAGACTCCATGAATGCAATGATGACTCAACTTGGATGCTCTAAACAAGGGCGACTTGATAGTGTTGCCACACAGTAAAGGCCCCAATGGGGGACCATGGAAGCATGAGTACAAGGTGGGCACTCATGACGAAAATCGACACGAACATGGACAAGTAAGGGAGCGGTATGGTGCCCCAAGTACAAGTGTCGTAAGTGAGGAAATTCGATTTTAAGGAGCGGTGAAGTGACCCTTCGTGGACAAAATGTGTCCGGGTGAAGTATCAAATCACCAAAAACTAATAAAAACCCATTTGAGAGCTCGGTGAGATCTGACCAGCGGTGCTGACGGTTCGTTGAACGGGGCTACGGTGTGGTCGCAGCAGTCGAAAGAAGAAACAGGGGTTCTCTTTTAATGAGGCAGTTTTCCCTCCAAAATCATTCATTTGCTATTGTTGCTGTGGTGAATGTGGAGAGGAGAGAAGGCCCTAAATCTTGCGGTGAACGTAGCAGACAAACCGACCGTTGGAATCGAGATCTGTCAGTTGGAGGTAAGAGGCCTAACCTTGCTCTTGCATTTTGGTGGATTACATTTGCAGTTTAGGGCCCAAAACCCCAGAAACAGCCCCTCCCTCATCTCTACGGCCGGGTCGCACTTTTTGGGGCAAAAAGTGCAACCCAGGATGCAGGTTTTAGGGCAAAAAGTGCGACCTGGTCCAGAAAATGGCAGAAAACTACGACCTGGGAGATGAGGGGGGTTTGGTGCTGTTTTATGGCTGGGAGTTGGGTTTTGGTGTGTGGTTATGGTTTTCCCGATCTGTACCCTGACAAAAAGAATGTGTTTGTGCAGGTATGGCAGAGTTGCGGGTCAACTGGAGAGAGAGGGATCTGGGAACACTTCGGGCCGAGATCCAGGCGGATCAGGGCGTTCGTCGTGTATTGGCCAGATTTGGGGTTCTTAAGTTTGTGGAGAACCCGTTGATGAGAGCAGGGGAACCATTACTGGCCCGGATTATCAGTTATTGGGATCCAGATCAGGAGATCTTTGTAGTGCAAGGGCACAGGATCGAACTGACGGTCCAGGATGTGTATTTCCTGACCGGCCTCCCACCACTAGGGATAGTGGGAGACACGCAGCCAGTGTTGCCGCGGGGGCGGCATATCATGGAGTTTGTGGAACGCCATTGTCGACCGGGTCTTCAAGTCAAGGGGACTCGAATGACTCGAATACCAATCGGGGATCTAGAGAGGCTAGAAACTCGTGCAGTGGCCGCAGCTGTGCTACAGATCCTGGGCAACCAGGCATTCCATCACATCACTGGGGGGCAGATGATGCTAGTGGAGAGTGTGTTGGGTGAGACCTACTATGGGTGGGCCCAAATGATGTTGGTGGCGCTAAAGCGACAGTTGTCGCTATGCAGGCGGCAGGTGAACCATGATTGCTCATATGGGACTTTCTTGTGCGCCTTCTTCTTTGAGAAGATCCCCACCTTGAGCCCTCGTGTACAGCTTCCAGATGGGGGCCCGAGAGAGCCCAGGATGCACCGTTGGGGATGGCTACTGTGCAGAGGAGGAGGAGGGGCGGTCGGGCGAGTGTTTCTACCTGAGTTTTTTGCCCATTGGGATCAGATGCCATTGTACATAGACGACTATCCCTATAGTGGGATGAGTTATTGTGGAGATCCGGACCTGCCACTTCCGCCTGGTCGAGTCTGGGGGCTTGATGGTAAGTGTCAAATTGCTATTCTTGTATGAGCATGTTTACAGTTGTTTGAACTGTAATTTAGGGTACTGATTCATGTACTGTTGGTATGCAGATATAGCACCGGTAAAATCGGCCGGATATATGGGACGACCGGCAGCAGCTGGAGCTGCAGGTCCTAGTGGGTCAAGAGAAGCGCACAATGAGGATGCAGCCACCCTCCTGGAGGACATCCACCGTAGATGTGAGACGTTGCTGACCGGAGTTTCAGAGCGCGGGTGGCAAGACTTAGACGACCAGTACGTGGAGGTGTGCATTGGTCTGCCCTCGGAATGGCGAGGTGTCATGCGGCGCATGGCGATGGCCGGTCAAGGCATACGTGATCTACAGGCTGCAGGGGCAGAGCCATTGGCTCGGGATCCGCCAGATAGTGATTATGTGTGGGGCATGTGGTGCCTCCTAGTGTTTATGTAGGGGCAAGTGGTGCCCCTAGTGTTGAGTTTTTTGTAACATGCTATGGGCATGTCAGATGTATCAGAGTAGATGAACTCTAAACACATGTTTTTTGTGACACATATTATGGATATGTATCATTTGTAATGAGTATGAATGTTATTGTCTTGTATGAAATGCGTGTGATAAATGCCAATCTAGAACATGGTTTGCGATACTATCTACATAGTGATTCTGGTCTCGAGGTACATGGTTGAAAGTTATGGCTTCAAATGCACGTATCAAGAGTTTCACTCGTAAATAGCGTCTAAACAGCACAGGTTTATGCACACGATAAACACCATTTCGTTGCATTACAAGAAGTAGGGAATCCAAACGAACGTGCAGATGGAGGATGCGATGAAAGAGGGCATCGGCTAAGAGACCACGCACTGCATCATATTCGGCCTGATTATTGGTGGCAGAACCAATGCAGACCCCGTTAGAGAGAACAAGGGCATGCAAGGGGGTGAAAATGGCCCAACCTGCCGAGGCTAGATTCCGGAAGTAACGACTTGCACCATCGGCGTAACCGATAAAGGGTGTGGACGGGGGGTCTTGCGGAATGGTGTTACAAGACAACAAATGAGGGGAGGAGAGGTAATGACGGCAACGTGAGTGCACAGAAGACATCAGGCGGCAACTGCGGGAGGGAGTGCAAGGAGCATGATGACTGTGACTCATATACAAACTGGAGGGTGGTATATGAGGGTTATTGGAAGTATGGAGAGGACTCGGGCTGCGGAGGTCAACAGAGACATGGGTGGAGTGATCTCGTGTATGGGTGGAAAAGGGGTGGTCAGGTGACACAACAGGGGAGGATGTAGGGGGGCTAGGCTCCAAGTGTCTCACAGAGGAGAATAGGTAAAGAATGGTGACAGTAGACTCCGTCATCTGAACATCAGGGGGGGGGAATGTTGATGGTAGCAGGGGGATCCTCAAGCTGACCTGAAGCATACTGCGCGAGGATGGGAGAGGCAGATTGATTTTTTTCAACCTCATACTCTCGGATCACCTCTAAAGAGGCGCGGTAATGCGTCAGGTGGGGACAATGGTGGGAGTAATGGCCATGAACGCCGCACAAAGCACAGGGTTTGTTGGTGCGGAGAGTCTTGGGGTTCTTCATTACGGACGAAGAAGGAATGGAGGCTTCAAGGACCGTAGACTCGGGGAACACGACTTTAACCATGGGTTGAATACGGGGTAACTCGGGACAAGCATGGGTGGCATGACCGGTGACATCACATAAGGCACAAGGCTTCGCAGGCGGGGGAGGGGTCGGGTCAGTTGTGGTGGTATTGTCTTTAGGTGCCCCCTTGCGGGCTTTTCCTTTCTTCCCGGGAGCTGTCACGACAGGAGAAGGGTCCTGTGGAGGTGCTGGGGGCATAGTGGCAATGGAGGAAGCGAGGGGGACCGATTGAACTAGTGTCAAATCCATGTAGGGTTTGGGGTGACCGAGAGGGGTGGCAACTGGGGGATCAAGGTACCAGACCGGTATGCCCAAGGTCAGGTTAGGGAGAGAGAGGGTGGCCATGACGGGGACAAAATATACTCCAAGAGGGGGAGCTAGGAAAGGTATCTATCCGGCAGGGTAATGACCAGGAGGGACGGCTTCGAGATGGTTAAGGCCAGGAGGATAAAGGGGTTCAGGGATACCGGCTATAGGGGGAGGGCCAGAAGGAGGAGGTCCGGCTGGCTGAGATGAATGGCTAGGAGCGGGTTACAGAGGGCGGGGGGGAGGTTGCTGACTAGCCGAGGCAGGCCGCTTACGGGCAGCCTGGGACGATTGCATCATGCAAACATTCGATAAGCTAGGATCAGTGATAGGAGGAGGGGGAAGGTTAGGGAAAGTTCCAAGAAGGGAGGAATCTTTGTAAACGCCGGGGGAGACACTGGTGAAAGAATCAATGGTTTGCTTATTGGCTACAGAAGAGATGGTCATCTCAGGTGAGGTCTGAGATGGCGGCTCATGATAAGATAGCTAGTCAATGGTGACTATCTTTCCATTGTGTGGGAAAGACATCTTGTGAAAAACTGCGGATGGAACAGCAGACATGGCATAAGTGTAGTTGCGCCCCAATAGAATGTTGTAGTCTAGAGGGGCATCAATGACTTTGACGTCAACACAAACGGTCTTACCGGCGAGGGTAATAGGGCAGTTACGGAACAGGCCAATGGGCTGGGAGGCATGACCGTCCCACGCTCGAAGGGTGATCGTGGAAGGGGCCAGCTCAGGAGATCCGAGTTGCTTCCAAACCGAAGCGGACATCACGCAGGTGGATGCCCCCTCATCAATTATACACGGGGACACGTTGGCGTTCCGGATTTTGACTGGGATTTGGAAGGCGACGGAAGGAGGAAGGGGAGGATGGTCCGATTGAGTGGCATCGAAAACAATCATTTGGTCATTAGCAGGATCTACAACGCCCACGACAGATAATAGAGCCTTCTTTTGGGAAGGGCACGACTGGAGGAGTTCCAGTGTAGAAATGGCAGCAGGAGATTGTGCCAAATCATCTACTATGCTATACGAATGAGCAGCTCGACTAGAAGCAGCATTTCAACGTAATGGTCCCTTAGGAATCTTGGTATGGACCTCAACTTTGGGTTGAGGGATATGTAAGGGACCACTGGATGTCGAAAGA
This sequence comes from Pinus albicaulis, assembly GCA_034641835.2. Classification (NCBI taxonomy): domain Eukaryota; kingdom Viridiplantae; phylum Streptophyta; class Pinopsida; order Pinales; family Pinaceae; genus Pinus; species Pinus albicaulis. The sequence goes on from JAXQQM020075169.1 coordinate 133,767, forward strand.
GGCTCTGTAGAACCTGAAGAGGGAGGCTCGGGGGCAGACTAAGCAGGAGGCTTGGGGTACTGATGAGATCGAGTTTGAAGGTGAAGATCGACGGGCGGGTTAGGATCGGAGTGCATCATAAGGATCTGGTAATCGGAGGAACCAGAGAGGGAAGGGGGAGTGGTGACCTGGCTATCAGGCGGTTGGGTAGCCACGAAGCCTTGCTGAGGGAAAGGATCAGTAAACACAGCTGGCTGGGTGGTGGCCACATTAGGAGGAGCATGAGGGGAAGCGTGCTGTCCGCACAATGTGGCTTAAGACTCCCACATCTGCCGCATCTGGGGTAAGAGGGGACAATCGTGGGTGTAATGGCCATAAACACCGCAACACGAACAAGGCTTGTTTGTGCGAAGCGGCCTGTCCGACTTGGGCTGAGTGCCCTGTTGCTGGTTGGTAGTGTTAGGGTCCATACCAGAATTGGGTCCATGGGTACCAGGGGCAGATTGGTTTTGATTGCCTCTCCGCCTTCTTTGAGAAGAAGGAGGATTAGTCGCGCCCTACTGTGCAAATACTTGCCCTGGAGGGGGCTGTAAGTGCTGTTGCGGGTGTGGAGGAGGCAAGGGAGATGGAAGCGCATATGCCGGAGGAGCTGACGCACCAGGCTGCGGATAAAGGTAAGGGTTAGGTTGGGCAACATTGAGGTAAGCAGGAGGCTGGGCGAAAGGAGGAGGCATGCCATATCCTGGATACATGCTGCCGGGAGGGGGAAGAGTGCTAGAGGTGCTGGTCCCTCCCTGAGGGAGACCATAGCCCACAGGAGGTTGAGCATACGGGTGGGAAAGGGCTCCAACGATACCGTCAGTGGAATGAGATGCCCCCGGGGCGTTAGCGCCACCGGGCCTGGCGAGGTCAGGAAGAACGGTATAAACATAACCAGATTGAGCGTAGATTAGGTCATATTTCAAGGCTATTTGGAGGGTGGCTTCTTCAGTTTGAGGAAAGTGAGAGGTGACATCTTTGCCGATGGGAGCGGGAAGGGTGCGAAGGAACCAGTCCATATAAACCCGATCTTCGAAGGGAGGGGCTCGACATAAGCTCCATCTTCGTCGCCATTCCTGAACATGGGGGGAAAGGCGTGTTGAAGAGGATTGCTTGAAGGAAGTCAAGAGCTCCGTGCCAGTATCGTATCGGAGAGGGAGCTGGAAATACGAAAAAAAGACTTGGGCAAGAGTCTCAAAGGTGGTATGGGTAGAGGTGGCTTGTTCGACATACCATTTAGAAGCTTCGCCGGTAAGCGTGCGTTGGAACAAACGAAGACGGATGGAGTCATCGGTAATGGAATTGGAGGAACACCACATATGGAAAGATCGGACATGATTGGTTGGATCTTCTCCATTAAGGCCCTCAAACTTAGGGATGTCGGAGGGGAGCTTGGTTGGCATAGCAGGCCAATTAGCATTGTGGTGAATGGGGTCATTGATCAACTGATGGAAATCGGGGAGGCTGAGGCCTGCAATGTACGGAAACACAGGGGTGGCCGGGGTAGTTCCTGTGGCGGTTCCACTAGTAGTAGGGCTGGCATTAGGGCCGGGGGAACCGCTAGCGTTAGGCCCTGGACCAGACATGGTGAAGGTGACAGGGGGAGAACCAGGAGGAGAAGGAGGACCCGATGAATCAGGATAGGAGTCGGAGTGCGGACTCAAAGGTGGACTGGCTCGACGACGGCGGTGCGGAGCAGGTCGATCAACCGGAAACTGAGGGTGAAGGCCAAGAAGTCTCCGGGAAAGGCGCCTTGGGGGCGCAATGATGACAGGAAGAAGGAAACCGACAAGGGAAGAAAGGGACAGAATCAAGCAATGTCAAGGGTAGATAAGGTGCAGTGACAATTGATTTTAGAGTCTTTGCCAGGTGGTGTTAACCAGGTGCTTCTTCACTTAGGGTCAGTGTGTGGTGTGCGTTAATTTTAATTTTTTAAACCCTTTTCGTTTTGAGAGCAAGAAAAAGTGTGCTGCGTAACTGAAAAGAAATCTGCAAAGAACAATATAGATTGCTGAAATAACAGAACATTTAACAGCTAACCATGCATCAATTGAACCCAAAAAGGTGGGTCTCTCAAAACTACTCTAAAAGAGGGCAAAAATCTATTCAAAACACACGTAAAAAGAGGCCAATAGATCTAGGGTCAAAAGGGACAGGGATCTAGAGGATAGAGCTGCTGAAAAGAGGTGCAGATCACAGCCAAGAGACAGAGGCAAGGTGGCTGGAAAAAGGAAGGAAATCAGCAAAAAACGGAGGGGGCAAGGGGGAGGCCCAAAAAGTAGGTCCAAACAAAACGACAGGAGGTGATTTGAAAGGAAGAAAGGCTGATTTCAAAGGATCTGAAAGGGAGGTAACAGATCTGGAAAAAAGGAGGTTGAAGCTCTGAAAAAC